>NW_026508679.1:0-14394 GCF_026875155.1 Cherax quadricarinatus
CACCCATGCCCACACACATTTCCCCAAAACCCCCCATGCCCACACACACTTCCACACAACATGCCCACACACACTTCCACACCCCCCATCCCCACACACACCCCCACACAAAGGGCCCACACACATTCCACACACACTGCCCACACAACTTCCACACCCCCATCCCCAACACATTCCCCCCAAACCCATGCCCACCACACTTCTAAACCCAACATGCCCACACACACCTCCACACCCCGGATAAAAAATCCAAAAAATTTTCCATCTTTTTTTTGGCTCCAAAAGTTTTTTTTTTTTTTTACATTTCAAAAAGACAGATTTCAAGGTAATAATATCTTTTTTATTAATATATTTGTTTTAAAAAATTTTCAGTAAAGGGTATCCTCAGCCCCCTTACCTCCCTCAACCCTTGGGGGATTTACCCCAAAAAGGGTTAATGGATGTACTTTATCCAACACCCTTTTAACCCCCTCAACCCTATGGGGGTTTTAGCCCATAAAGGGTTAATGGCCTTACTTTACCCAAACACCCTTTTAGCCTCCTCAACCCCTATGAGGGATTTGCCCAAAAGGGCAAATGGACTGTACTTTACCCAAAACCCCCTTAAACCCCTAAATATAGGGATTTAGCCCATAAAAGGGTTAATGGACTGTACTTTATCAACCCCTTGCCCCCCTCAACCTATGAGGGATTTACCCCATAAAGGGTTAAGGGACTGTACTTTATCCAACAGCCTTAGCCCCCCAAAAACCCTATGGGGGTTTTCCCCATAAAGGGTTAAGGGACTGTACTTTACCCAAACCCCTTCCCCCCCTCCCTCAACCCATGAGGGTTTTACCCATAAAGGGTTAAGGACTGTACTTTATCCAACACCCTTAACCTCCCCTAAACCCTATGAGGGTTTTAAAACCCAAAAGGGGGCTAATGGCTGTACTTTACCCAACACCTTGCCTCCCTCAACCCTATGAGGGATTTAACCCAAAAGGGCAAGGCGTATTTTTATCCAACACCCCTTAGCCCCCCTAAACCCTATGAGGGATTTACCTATAAAGGGTTAAGGATTTTCTTTATCCAACAGCCTTAGCCTCCCTAAACCCTATGAGGGATTACCCCATAAAGGGTTAAATGTATGTACTTTATCAACAGCCTTACCCTCCCCAAACCCCAATGGGGGATTTAACCCATAAAGGGCTAATGGATGTACTTTATCCAACGCCTTGCCCCCCAAACCCCTATGAGGGATTTAACCCATAAAGGACTAATGGATGTACTTTACCCAACAGCCTTACCCCCTAAAACCCTATGTGGTTTAGCCTAAAGGGTTAATGGACGTATTTATCCAACAGCCTTAGCCCCCCTAAACCCTATGGGGATTTAGCCCAAAAAGGGGTAATGGACTGTATTTTTATCCAACAGCCTTAGCCCCCTCAACCCATGGGGGATTTAGCCCAAAAAGGGTTAATGGCGATTTTATCCAACAGCCTTGCCCCCTCCCTTTGAGGGTTTAGCCCTTTAAAGGGTTAATGGACGTTTTTTTCCCAAAAACACCTTTAGCCTCCCTCAACCCTAGGGGATTTAGCCCAAAAGGGGGTTTAAAGGGACTGTACTTTTCCAAAGCCTTAGCCCCCCTCAACCCTAGAGGGATTTAGCCCATAAAGGTAAGGGACTGTACTTTATCCAAACGGCAACTTTATTGAAAAGTATATTATCAGGATATCAGCATGACCTTCTTTGCAGAATTCCTGAGTAAAAGCACAATGAGGCTTAAAAGAGAGGCAATTTTGCTTTTCGCATTGCAGCAAAATTAAGGGAAAACCTGCACCCTACTTAGTGTAAAAGTCAGGGGCATTATAACTATTAGCCCACAACTAAATGACAAGGATTCGGTCTTCTTGTGTTATTCCATGTTGCAATATGTATAAAGGGAAGGTATAAAAGCTGGGCTCAGCATTCTTCTGTGCGTAAGATGAACGAGGGTGCTAGCAGGCGGTGGGTGGGGCAGATTGCTTCAAGGGAACGATCAAAACAATTGTGTCACAGAGAACATTGCTGCCTTATCCTAAACGACAAAGAGACAGTAGTGACCAGAGCGTTTTGCCCACTTGTTCATTCTGACAATCTCAGGAAACTAGGAAAGTTAGACTAAACAAACCATACCACAGGTAGGGTTAGAACCCGCGAACAGAGGTTTAAAATTCCGGGACAAACACGTTAACCATGGACCAGCTGGCTACAATAAGATTCATCAACTGGGGCTAACTGGCCCAGTAGCTAACGCGTCAGGTCTGGTGTTTTATGACTGATCGGGGTTCTAACCCCGCCTGGTATGGTTTGTTTGTAATCATGTCATTACGATTTCGTGGGGTCAGGTTTTAAAGTTTAGACTAATTCCTCAAAAAATCCTCAGAAAATTCTCGGTACAACTAATCACGTGTGTTTTTTGCATCTCCGTGTGACTTTCTTGACTGAACATTGGGAGTGCTGAAGAAGACACTGTTATTTATCTCCCTACTGTGGAGAATTCCACGAAACTCATAAACTAGTGATAGTGATGACAAAAAGTGGGAAAAGGAGTCATTAAGAAATAACATTTTCGACGTGTTGTGGCGAACATTAGTGCAACATTCCCCCAGACATTTTCTTAGTCAATATCAAAACACAGATTTGGGTCGTTGTGCACCATTGACAAATGATCCAGCTATAAGTCAGGCTGGTTTTATTTCCCTTTTCAATTTTTCCCCAAAACACTGTAGTGTTTGGTTAATATCAGAAGAATATTCCCCCCCAAAAAGACAATCATTTGAGTGTAAAGCCCAAAACACCAGTAAGTATCCTTCGGCATCACATGTAATCAATGTGATAAGCTAAATTATAAGCTCCGTTGAGCAAAATAAAAATGGATTTTTTGCACTCATCAACAGCCAATGAGGACACTGCTTCAGCAATACAAAGGCGATACCAGGAAGACACTGCTGGAATCGAGCTGTTAAATGATAAATAAATAAATAAATAAATAAAATAAATAATATCTTAAATTCATAAAAGTGCATGTACAAGGTTGTACAGACCATAGTGACATCAATAACAATACTATATAGGAAAGCGTTTGTTATGCTGAGCATTTCACCGCAATTAGGCCAATTTTGTTTTAGGATGCGACCCCCCCACCAGTCCGCTAACTCCCAGGTATCATTTTATGTTGGTGTGTGTGAACATAGACACGTGCCGATGTTTGCACTGCTTTCACCCGGACCCTCACTCGTGTGACGCATGAGATTTGCCACCAGGTCACTTGCTTCACACGGACTCTCTCACCGTGTGAGCAATGGCGCTCTTGCACCAGGTCACTGGGCCTAGTGCTTCTTTGTTATCAGTATCTTGCAGGAAAGTCTAATTGTCTAACCAGTGTCTCCACAATTTTTCTTTTGCATTCTCTTGCTGAAAAAATATTTGTAAGTATTTATATTATTTTCCTTTAGCTTCTTAATATAGAAAATACTTCGGAATTTCTGTGAAGAAAAAGGAACAAGTCCATTTTTCTTGATCATTAAATATTAATGACTGAATTTACAAATATTAGGGTTTTCAAAATTCTCTATTGTGTGGTGCATTTGATGTGCAGAGTACATGTACACTCTGGTTTTGCGTGTCGTGCACCACGTACATGTAACACTCTGGTGATTTCGTGTATGCACAGTACATGTACACTCTGGTTTTGTGTGTGCAGAGTTCATGTACAATCTCTGGTTTTTTGCATGTGCACAGTTCATGTACACTCTGGTCCACTTGCGTGTGCAGAGTACATGTACACTCTGGTTTGGTGTGTAGCCACGTACATGTACACTCTGGTTTTTGCAATGTGCCCGGTATACATATACACTCTGGTTTTGCGTGTGCACAAGTAACATGTAACACTCTGGTTTTGCATGTGCACAGTCATGTACACTTGGTTTTGTCGTTTGACAGTACATGAGACAACTCTGGTTTTGTTCGTGTGCACAGATACATGTACACTCTGGTTTTGTGTATGCACAGCTACATGTACACTTGGTTTGGTGTGGCACAGTACATGACACTCTGGTTTTGCGTGGTGCCACAGAAACATAAAAATAACAATGGTTCAGACATTAATGACCATAGAATTTTTAAAAAGGGGTGGACCGGTTAAGCCAGCGGAGAGGCCTATCCCCCCCCGGCAGATGAGCCAAAATGCTCCAAAGGGGGTCATCAATCTGACTAAGACCGCGCGTCAAGGAAACATTTTGTCCTGTTCTGACGTACCTTACCTAACCCTAACTCAGTACATGTACCACTCGGTTTTGTGTGTGCCACAGATACATGTACACTCTGGTTTTGTCGTGTGCAGAGTACATGTTCTCTCTGTTTTGGTATGCTACTAGTACATGGTACTCTCTGGCTATTGAGTGGTGCACAGTACATGACACTCTGGCTTTGCGATGTGCAGGTACATGTATCACTCTGGTTTTGTGTATGTAACCAGTACATGTACACTCTGGCTTTTGCGTGTGCATCACGTACATGTACATACTCTGTTTTGTGTGTTGCTTGAGTCATGTACAATCTGGTTTTGTTGTATGTACATACATGTACACTCGCTGGTTATTGCGTGTGCATAGTAAGTACCACTTGGTTTTGACGTTGTGCACAGTACATGTACACTTGGTTTTGTGTGTGCACGTACATGTTCACTCTGGTTTTGTAGCTGTGCAGCGTACATGTACACTCTGGTTTTTGTTTTGTGTGCAGAGAGTAACATGTACACTCTGGTTTTGTGTGTGCACAGTACATGTACACTCTGGTTTGTGTGTGCAGAGTACATGGTACACTCTGGTTTTGTTGTGTGCAGAGACATGTTACACTTGGTTTTGTGTGTGCTAGAGTACATGTACACCTGGTTTTTGTGTGTACAAAAAGTTATGCTCTTGTGTTTACGTGTAACCTACAATTGGTCAAGTAGACATGACTTGTATGAAATAGCTATATACATTGTCATCGGTTGTAACCTACAATGGTTCAAGTAGACATGTCTTGTATGAACTAGCTATATACATGTCAATCGTGTAACTACAAGTGGTCAAGTAGACATGACTTGTATGAACTAGCTATAATACATGTCCATCGTGTAACCTACAATTGGGTCAAGTAGACTATGGACTTGTATGAGGCTAGCTATAATTACATGTCCATCGTTGTAACCTAACAATTGGTCCAAGTAGAACTATGACTTGTATGAAACTAGCTATAATTACATGTAAATCGTGTAACCTACAATTTGGTCAAGTAGACATGACTTGTATGAACTAGCTATAATAATGTCCATCGTGTAACCTACATTGGTCAAGTAGACATGACTTGTATGAACTAGCTATAATACATGTCCATCGTGTAACCTACAATTGGTCATAGTATAGACATGACTTGATGAACTAGCTATAATACATGTCCATCGTTGTAACCTACCAATTGGTAAGTAGACATGGACTTGTATGAATAGCATATTAATACATGTCCATCGTATAACTACAATTGGTCTAAGTAGAATGGACTTGTGTATGAAACTAGCTATAAACAGTCCATCGTGTACCCTTACAATTGGTCAAGTGACATGCACTTGTATGAACTAGCTTATACATGTCCATCGTGTAAAAACCTACAATTGGTCAAGTAGACATGGACTTGTATGTAACTAGCTATATACATTGTCATCGTGTAACCTACAATTGGTCAAGTAGATCTATGACTTGTATGAAACTAGCGTATAATACATGTCCATCGTGTAACCTACAATTGGTCAAGTAGACATACGACTTGTATGAAACTAGCTTAAATACATGTCCATTAGTGTAACCTACAATTGGTCAAGTAGACATGGATTGTATGACTAGCTATAAATACATGTCCACGGTGTACCTACAATTGGTCATGTAGACATGACTTGTAATGATCTAGTATAATACATGTCCATAGGGTAACCTACAAAATATGGTCAAGTAGGACATGACTTGTATGAATAGCTATAATACGATGGTCCATGGTTGTAACCTACCAATTGTCAAGTAGACATGACTTGTATGAATTAGCTATAATCATGTCCATCGTGTAACTCCTTACATTGGTCTAAGTAGACATGATTGTATGAATAGCTATAATACATGTCCATCGTGATAACCTACAATGGTCAAGTAGACATGACTTTGTATTGAATAGCTATAATACTGTCATCGTGTAACGCTACAATGGTCAAGTAGACATGGACTTGTATGAACAAGCAATAATACATGTCCATCGTGGTACCCTACTAACATTGGTCAAGTAGACATGACTTGTATGAACTGCTATAATACATGTCCATCGGTGTAACCTACAATTGGTCAAGTAAGACATGACTTGTTTGAACTAGCTATAATACATGTCCATCGTGTAACGCTACAATTGGACAAGTATGACATTGACTTGTATGAACTAAGCTATATTACATGTCCATCGTGTAACCCTCAATGGTCAAAGTAGACATGGACCTTGAATGAACTAGCTAATAACAATGTCCATCGTGTAACCTACAATTGGTACAAGTAGCATGACCTTGTATGAACTAGCTATTATTCATCCCCGCGCTCCACATCGTGTAACCTACAAATTGGTCAAGCTGTAGACATGACTTGTTATGAACTAGCTATAATACATGTCTATCGTGTAACTGTACAATTGGTCAAGTAGACATGACTTGTATGAACTAGCTATAATACATGTGTCCATGTGTAACCTACAATTGGTCAAAGTTAGTCAGTGACTTGTATGAACTAGCTATAATATTGTCCATCGTGTAACCTACAATTGGTCAAGTAGAACATGACTTGTATGAACTTGAATTATAATACTTGTCCATCGTTAACTACCAATTGGTCAAGTAGAACATGACTTTGTATGAACTAGCTATTAATACATGTCCATCGTTGTAACCTACAAATTGGTCAAGTAGAGATAGAGATAGAGGAGATGAACTAGACTATAATACATGTCCATCGTGTAACATACATTTAGTCAAGTAGACTGACTTGTATGAACTATATGTATAATACATGTCCATCGTGTAACCTACAATTGGTCAAGTAGACTTGTCTTGTATGAACTAGCTATAATAGACATGTCCATCGTGTACTACAATTGGTCAACGTTAGACATGACTTGTATTAGAACTAGCTTAATACATGTCATTCCGTGTAACCTACATTTGGTCAAGTAGACATGACTTGTATTGAACTAGCTATAATACATGTCCATCGTGTAACCTACAGAATTGGTCAAGTGGACATGACTTGTATCGAACTAGCTATAATACATGTCCATCGTGTAACCTTACAATTGATCAAGTAGACATGACTTGTACTGACTAGCTATAATTAATGTCCATCGTGTAACCCTAAAATTGGTCAAGTAGACATGACTTGTATGATCTAGTATAATGCATGTTCATCGTGTAAACCTACAATTGGTTCAAAGTAGACATGCTTGCTATGAACTAGCTATAGAATTACATGTCATCGTGGTAACCTACAATTGGTCAAGTAGAACATGGACTTGTTATGAACTAGCTTATAATGCTGTTCAATCGTGTAAACACCTACAATTGGTCAAGTAGTCATTTACTTAGTATGGAACTAGCTTATAATGAATGTCCATGAATGTAACCTACAATTTGGTCATAGTAGACATGACTTGTATAATAGGCTATAATACATTGATCCATCGATGTAACCTACAATTTGGTTCAAGTAGCATGACTTGTTTGAATAGCTATAATAATGTCCATCGATGTAATCCTACAATGGTCAAGTAGACATGACTTGATGAACTAGACAATAATACATGACCCATCTCGTGTGATAACCTAAAGCTCAATTGGTTCAAGTAGACATTGACTTGTATGAACTAGCTATAATACACTGTGGGCCATCGTTGTAAACTACAATTGGTTCAAGTAGGACATGACTTGCATGACTGGCTATAATACATTGTCCATCATGTGTTGTTGGTTCACCTACAATTGGTCAAGTAGACCTGACTGTATGAACTAGTATAATAATGTCATCGTGTAACCTACAATTGGTCAAGTAGGACATGGATTGTATGAACTAGCTATAATACATGTCATCGTTGTAACCTACAAATGGTCAAGTAGACATGACTTGTATGAATAGCTATAATACATGTCCATCGTGGTAACCTACAATTGGTCATGTAGTCATGTCTTGTATGAACTAGATCTATATACATGGCCATCGTGTAAACTACAATTGGTCAAGTAGACATGACTTGTTGAACTAGCTATAATACATGTCCATGTGTATCACTACAATTGGTCAAGTAGACATGACTTTGTAATGAAACTAGCTATAATACAGTCCATGTGTAACTACCATTGGTCAAGTAGGACATGACTTGTATGAAACTTTAGCTATAATACATGTCGCCATCGTGTAATACAATTTGGTCAAGTAGACATGACTTGTATGAACTAGCTATAATACTGTCAATCGTGACCTACAATTGTCAAGTTTATGACATGACTTGTATGAACAGCTATAATACATGTCCATCGTGTGACCTACAAATTGGTCAAGTAGACAGACCTTGTATGAACTAGCTATAATACATGTCCATCGTGAACCTACAAAGGTCCAAGTAGACATGACTTGTTTGACTAGCTATAAATACATGTCCATGTGTTAACCTACATAATTGGTCAAGTAGACATGACTCTGTATGGAACTAGCTATAATACATGTTCATCGTGTAACCATACAATTAGGTCAAGTAGACATGATTGTGATGAACTAGCTATAATACATGTCCATCGGTGTAACCTACAATTGGTCAAGTAGACATAACTTGTATGAACTAGCTATAATACATGGTCCATCGTTTTGTAACCTACAAATTGGTAAGGTAGACATGACTTGTATGAACTAGCTATGTAATACATGTCCATCGTGGTAACTACCAATTGGTCAAGTAGGACTGACTTGTATGAACTAAGCTATAATACAGTCCATGTGTTAACCATACAATTGGTCAAGTAGACATGACTCTTGTATGAACTAGCTATAATCTGTCCATCGTGTAAACCTACAATTGGTAAAGTAGACATGACTTGTATGAATAGCTATAATACATGTTCATCGTGTAACCTACAATTGCGTCAAGTGACTGACTTGTATTGAATAGCTATAATCATGTCCATCGTGTAACCTACAATGGTCAAGTCGACATGACTTGTATGAACTAGCTATAATACATGTCCATCGTGTAACCTACAATTGGTCAAGTAGACATGACTTGTATGAACTAGCTATAATACATGTCCATCGTGTAACCTTACAATTGGTAAGTAGACAATGACTTGTTGAATAGCTATAATACATGTCCATCGTGTAACCTACAACTTGGTCAAGGTAGACTATGATTGTATGAACTAGCTATAATACATGTCCATGCTGGCTGATAATGTTGTATCATTACAATGTTTCTATTCCTTGACCAAGGCAGGGTCGAGTGGACCTTTCAACTCTGGACTGTGGCAGATTAATTAACCTAGAATTAAGAGTTTACACCACAAAATAGGTGTACCTGCAGGTGTGTCTGGTAGCGGTGGGGCCCCGGGAACCTTCTGAAATATTGTGTCCTAGTTTAATATTCTGCCACTCATCTTGCTTTATAAGTAAAATAATATCATACTCACACTAAAAAAGATGTGTGTGTTTGTGTGTTTGTGTGTGTGGTGTGTGTGTGTGGTGTGTGTGTTTTGTGTTTTGTGTTGTGGTGTGTGTGTGTGAGTGTGTGTGTGTGTGTGTGTGTGTGTGTGGGTGTTGTGTTGTGTGTTGGGGTGGTGGGGTGTTGTGGGGTGTGTGTGTTGTGTGTTTTGTGTTGTGGTGTGAGTGTATGTGTTGTTGTTTGTGTGTGTGTGTGTGTGTGTGTGTATGCGTGTGTGTGGTGTGTGTGTGTGTGTGGTGTGTGTGTGTGTGTGTGGGGTGTGTGGTGTGTGTATGTGTGTGTGTGAAATATCTATAAAATCCTTGGATAATATTTACTGTTGTTTAGAACCAGGAGTGTCAAATAATAATTTCTTAAATAACAGTAATGTGTGGCAGCATATGTAACTTACTTTTAAATTTCATAATAACTTTCTGATGTATTAAGTAAGGAAATTATTGAATCCTCATTTATTATTGCAAATTCCCAAATAATGGCTTTATAGATTACAACTGTTGATGTCTTCTTCTCCAGAGAACATTTGTGTTTATAATGATGGTTATGTAGATTACAACTGTTGATGTCTTCTTCTCCAGAGAACATTTGTGTTTATAATGATGGTTATGTAGATTACAACTGTTGATGTCTTCTTCTCCAGAGAACATTTGTGTTTATAATGATGGTTATGTAGATTACAACTGTTGATGTCTTCTTCTCCAGAGAACATTTGTGTTATAATGATGGTTATGTAGATTACAACTGTTGATGTCTTCTTCTCCAGAGAACATTTGTGTTTATAATGATGGTTATGTAGATTACAACTGTTGATGTCTTCTTTTCCAGAAAACTTTTGTTCCCTTTTAAAAGATGGTTATCAAGTTTCAACTGTTATGTCTTCCCT
Source organism: Cherax quadricarinatus (assembly GCF_026875155.1). Classification (NCBI taxonomy): domain Eukaryota; kingdom Metazoa; phylum Arthropoda; class Malacostraca; order Decapoda; family Parastacidae; genus Cherax; species Cherax quadricarinatus. The sequence continues at coordinate 10,673 of NW_026508679.1, forward strand.
TTTTCAAAGAACCTTTTTGTTTAAAATGATGGTTATGTAGATTACAACTGTTGATGTTTTTCTTCTCCAGAGAACATTTGTGTTTATTTAAAGATGGGTTAAACTAATTACAAAAATGTTGATGCTTCTTCTCAAGAGAAAAATTCTGTTTATAAAGATGGTTTTGTAAATTTCAAAATTTTATGTCTTCTTCCCAAAACATCGTGTTTATAAGATGGTTATGTGGAATTTCAACTGTTTATGTCTTTTTCTCCCCGAGAAAAATTTTTTTATAAAAGATGGTTATGTAGACGACATCTGTTATGTCTTTTTTCTCCAGAAAACATTTGTGTTTATAATGATGGTTTTGTAGGGTTACAACTGTTGGATGTCTTTTTCTCCAGAGAAAAATTTGTGTTTATAATGGAAAGGTTATTAGATTACAAAATGTTTTTTTTCTTTTTTCCAAAAACCCAAAATTTGTGTTTATAATGATGGTTATGTAGATTTTCAACTGTTGATGTCTTTTTTCCAGAAACATTTGTGTTTAAAATGTTGGGTTATTGGGAATTACAACTGTTGATGTTTTTCTTCTCCAAAAAAACTTTTTTCTTTATAAAAGGGTGGTTTTTGTTTGTTTTCAACGTTTATGGGCTTCTTCCCCCAGAGAACATTTGTGTTTTTTTTAAAAAGGTTTTTGTTGTTTTCAACTGTTGATGTTTTTCTCCAGAAAACATTTGTGTTTATAAAGATGGTTTTTGTAGATTATAACTGTTGATGTCTTCTTTTTCCCGAGAAAAATTTTTGTTTTAATGAGGGTTTTTTAGATTAAAAACTGTTTTGTCTTCTTTACAGGAAATTTGTTTTTAAATGAGGGTTTTGTAGATTACACCCGTTGATGTCTTCTCCTCCCGAGAACATTTGTGTTTTTAATGATGGGTATGTTTGGGTTTCAAATGTTAAGTCTTCTTCTTTCCCGAGGGGAAAATTTTGTTTATAATTTATGGGTTTTTGTAGATTTCAACTGTTGAGCTTTTTTCTCCAGAAAAAATTGTTTTATAAAGATGGGTTTAAAGAAAATTTCAACTGTTTATGGGCTTTTTCTCCCGGAACATTTTTGGGTTTTAATGAAGGTTATTTTAGATTTCAAAAATGTTGATGTTTTTTTCTTTCCAAAAAACCAAATTTGGGTTTTAATGATGGTTATGTAGATTACAAAATGTTTATGTCTTCTTCTCCAGGAACATTGTGTTTTAAGGATGGTTATGTAGATTTTCCCAAATGTTGATTTTTCTTCTCCAGAAACATTTTGTGTTTTATAATGATGGGGTTTTGTAGAAATTTCAAAAGTTTTATTCTTCTTTCCAGAAAAACATTTGTGTTTAAAGAATTTTTATGAAAATTAAACTGTTATGTCTTCTTCTCCCGAGAACATTTGTGTTTTTTTAAAAAAAAAATTTTGTAGATTACAACTGTTGATGTCTTCTTACCCCTGAACCCTTTTGTTTATAAAGATGGGGTTTTGTAGATTAAACTGTTGAAAGTCTTTTCTACCAAAAGAAAATTTTGTGTTTTTAATGATGGTTTGTAATTACAACTGTTAAAGTCTTCTTTTCCAAGAAAAATTTGTTTTATAAAGATTGGGTTTTGTAGTTTTCAAAATGTTGATGCTTCTTCTCCCAAAACATTTGTGTTTATAAGGATTTTTTATTAGTTTCAAAATGTTGAGTCTTTTCTCAAGAGAACATTGTGTTTATAATGATGGTTAGTAGATTTTTCAACTGTTGATGTCCTTTTTTTCTCCAAGAACATTCCCTGTTTGTAATGATGGTTTTTGTAATTTTCAACTGTTGGGTGTCTTCTTTCCAAGGGGGGGGGAAAATTGTGTTATTTAAAGATGGTTATGTAGACGGCATCTGTTTTATGCCCTTTTTCTCCAAGAACATTTGTGTTTAAAAATGATGGTTTTTGAAAAATTACAATGTTGAAGTCTTTTTCCCCCAAGGGGAAAAATTTTTGTTTTAATAAGGTTATGTAGATTACAACTGTTGATTTCTTCTCTCTAGGAACATTTTTGTTTTTAGGATGATTATTAGATTACAATGTTGATGAAATTTTTCTCCAGAGAACTTTGTGATTTTTAATGATGGGTTTTGGGAGTTACAACTTTTGTTTTCTTCTTCTCCCAAAAACTTTTTTGGGTTTTTAATGAGGGTTTTGGGAATTACAACTGTTGATGTTCTTCTTCTCCAGGGGAACATTTGGATTATAATATGGTTTTGTAATTTTTAAATGTTGATGTCTTCTTCTCCCGAGAAAAATTTGTGTTATAAGATGGTTATTTTTGAAATTTCAAAAAGTTGAAAGTCTTCTTCCAAAGAGAACATTTGTGTTTTTAATGGGGGTTTTTGGAGATTACAACTTTTTATGTCTTCTCCTCCAGAACATTTTTTTGTTATAATGAAAGGTTTTTTAAAATTTAACTGTTGATGTCTTTTTCTCCAGAGAAAATTTGGGTTTTTAATAAGGGTTTGGGAGATTTCAATGTTTTTATGCTTTTTCTCCATAGAACAAATTTTTGTTTTTTAAAAAGAAGGTTATGTAGATTACAACTGTTTATTCTTCTTCTCCCGAAACATTTTTTTTTAAAGATATGGGAAAGTAGAATTTCAACCCCGTTGTTTTCTTCTCCGAGAACATTTGGTTTATAATGATGGTTTTGTAAATTTCAACGTTGATTTTCTTCTTCCCAGAGAACTTTGGGGTTATAAAGATGGTTAGTTTGATTACAACTGTTTAAATTTTTCTTCTCCAGAAACATTTGTGTTTTAATATGGGGTTTTGTAGATTACAATGTTGTTAATTTTTTCCAGAGAAAAATTGTGTTATAATGTTGTTAAGTAGAAAAAATGTTTTTGTCTTCTTCTCCAGAGAAAAATTTTTTTTGTTTATAAAAGATGGTTAGTAGATTACAAAATGTTTTATGGGTTTTTTCTCCCCAAAAACATTTTTGTTTATAAAGTTGGGTTTTGTAGATTTTCAAAGTTGATGTCTTCTTCTACAAAAACTTTGTGTTTATAATTTAGTTATTATATTAAACTGGTTTATTTTCTTTTTCTCCAAGGGAAAATTTGTGTTTATAATGATGGTTTTTGTAGATTACAACTGTTGAAGTCTTCTTTTCCCGAGAACATTTTTTGGGTTTTAAGGGGTGGTTATTAGAAATTACAACTGTTTTATGTCTTCTTCCCAGAGAAATTTTGTTATAATGATGTTTTTTTAGATTAAAAACTGTTTATGTCTTTTTTTTCCCAAAAGAACATTTTTTAAATGTGGTTATTAATTACACGTTGTTCTTTTTCTCCAAGAAAAATTTGTTTTTAATATGGTTATTAGATTACAACTTTAGTCTTTTCCCCAAGAAAAATTTGTTTTAAAGTGGTTTTTAGATTAAACTGTTATGTCTTCTCCCAAAGGGAAAATTTTTTTTTTAAAGTGGGTTTTTAGATTTCAACTGTTAAACTTCTTCCAGGAAAAATTTTTTTTAAATATGGGTTTTGTAATTTTAACTGTTAGTTTCTTCTCCAAAACATTTGTGTTTTAATGGGTTTGTAATTTAAAAACTGTTTTCTTCTTTTCCGAAACTTTTTTGTTAAATAGTTATGTAATTAAACTTTATGTCTTCTTTCCCCAAAACATTTTGTTTTTAAAGAGGGTTTTTTAGATTTTTAACGTTGATTTTC
>NW_026508680.1:0-13705 GCF_026875155.1 Cherax quadricarinatus
TTTTTTCTCCTCCCAGGCCCCGCGTGCCAAGTCCGCCTGTGTCCCCCAGGCACCCCCCTTCCCCCCCTTCCCGGGGTCTGCCTCGACGGCCGGTGAGTGTCCTTTTTCGTCTCTCCCAGGTCCGCGTGTCCAGGAGTCCGCCTGTGTCCCCTCAGGCATCCTCCCTTCCCCACTTCCCCAGGGTCTGCCTCGACGGCCGGTGAGTGTCCTTTTTCGTCTCTCCCAGGTCCGCGTGTCCAGGAGTCCGCCTGTGTCCCCTCAGGCATCCTCCCTTCCCCACTTCCCCAGGGTCTGCCTCGACGGCCGGTGAGTGTCCTTTTTCGTCTCTCCCAGGTCCGCGTGTCCAGGAGTCCGCCTGTGTCCCCTCAGGCATCCTCCCTTCCCCACTTTCCCAGGGTCTGCCTCGACGGCCGGTGAGTGTCCTTTTTCGTCTGTCCCAGGTCCGCGTGTCCAGTAGTCCGCCTGTGTCCCCTCAGGCATCCTCCCTTCCCCACTTTCCCAGGGTCTGCCTCGACAACCAGTGAGTGTCCTTTTTCGTCTCTCCCAGGTCCGCGTGTCCAGTAGTCCGCCTGTGTCCCCTCAGGCATCCTCCCTTCCCCACTTCCCCAGGGTCTGCCTCGACAACCAGTGAGTGTCCTTTTTCGGAGTCCACCTGTGTGAAGGCCAGGTGCTCCCCCTTCCCCACTACCCCCACACCCCAACCTTGCACCCCCCCCCGGTCCGTGGTTCCAGGAGTCCACCTGTGTGAAGGCCAGGTGCTCCCCCTTCCCCACTACCCTCACACCCCAACCTTGCACACACCCCGTCCCGGGTCCGTGGTTCCAGGAGTCCACCTGTGTGAAGGCCAGGTGCTCCCCCTTCCCCACTACCCCCACACCCCAACCTTGCACACCCCCCCCGGGTCCGTGGTTCCAGGAGTCCACCTGTGCGAAGGCCAGGTGCTCCCCCTTCCCCACTACCCCCGCACACCCCAAGCTTGCACACCCCCCCGGGTCCGTGGTTCCAGGAGTTCACCTGTGCGAAGGCCAGGTGCTCCCCCTTCCCCACTTCCCCCACACCCCAACCTTGCACCCCTTCCCGGGTCCGTGGTTCCAGGAGTTCACCTGTGCGAAGGCCAGGTGCTCCCCCTTCCCCCCACACCCCCCAACCCTGCACCCCCCCGGGTCGGTGGTTCCAGGAGTTCACCTGTGCGAAGGCAGGTGCTGCCCCTTTCCCCCACTTCCCCCACACCCCAACCTTGCACTCCCCCCCCCGGGTCCGTGGTTCCAGGAGTCCACCTGTGTGACGCCAGGTGCTCCCCCTTCCCCACTACCCCCACACCCCAATCTTGCACCCCCCCCGGGTCCGTGGTTCCAGGAGTTCACCTGTGCGAAGGCCAGGTGCTCCCCCTTCCCCAGTTCCCCCACACCCCAACTTTGCACCCCCCGCGGTCCGTGGTTCCAGGATTTCCCACCTGTGCGAAGGCCAGGTGCTCCCCCTTCCCCACTTCCCCCACACCCCAAACCTTGCACTTTCCCCCCGGGTCCGTGGTTCCAGGAGTCCACCTGTGTGACGCCAGGTGCTCCCCCTTCCCCACTACCCCCACACCCCCAAACCTTGCACCCCCCCGGTCCGTGGTTCCAGGAGTTCACCTGTGCGAAGGCCAGGTGCTCCCCCTTCCCCACTTCCCCCACACCCCAACCTTGCACCCCCCCCCCCCGGGTCCGGGTTTCCAGGAGTCCATCTGTGTGACGCCAGGTGCTCCCCCTTCCCCACTACCCCCACACCCCAACCTTGCACCCGCCCCCGGGTCCGTGGTTCCAGGAGTTCACCTGTGCGAAGGCCAGGTGCTCCCCCTTCCCCACTACCCCCACACCCAACCTTGCACCCCCCCCGGGTCCGTGGTTCCAGGAGTCCACCTGTGTGACGCCAGGTGCTCCCCCTTCCCCACTACCCCCACACCCCAACCTTGCACCCCCCCCGGGTCCGTGGTTCCAGGAGTTCACCTGTGCAAAGGGCCAGGTGCTCCCCTTCCCCACTTCCCCCACACCCCATCCTTTGCACTCCCCCCCCCCCGGTCCGTGGTTCCAGGAGTCCACCTGTGTGATGCAGGTGCTCCCCCTTCCCCACTACCCCCACACCCCAACCTTGCACCCCCCCGGGTCCGTGGTTCCAGGAGTTCACCTGTGCGAAGGCCAGGTGCTCCCCCTTCCCCACTTCCCCCACACCCAACCTTGCACCCCCCTGGGTCGTGGTTCCAGGAGTCCACCTGTGTGAAGGCCAGGTGCTCCCCCTTCCCCACCGTCCAGTTCGCCCACCAAGGCCTGGTCACTCAGTGAAAATTTGGGAGTTCTATTTATCTTACACAATTCATCAACATTAAATATAAGTTTCTTTTTGTGCTTAATAAGCAGCTTAATATATACCGTGAAACTTTCCTTCGCTACATTTAAACTACATTAAATATCCTACTACACAAAATTATATATTTCTTATCAATTTATTAACATATATAAAAGATGTAATATTAATCAGCTGTTCCAGACAAATAAACTGACAACCTAATTTACGTAAGTAGTCAACACATCAGATTTATTATAATTTTGCACGTGAAGCGCTAAACTCATGGGAGTCATGCAGCTCCACACTCAGTTCCTATTTGTATTTAACTTGAGGGGGAACCTCAGAAGAAATATCGGTAATTACTGAACCATTATTATGCTACGATAATAGGAAGAAAATCAGGAAGACCAGGCTGAGAGAGGGAGGAAAAAAATAAAAAGACCGGAACAAGAGACGAAAATAACAATGAGCTAATTCTCTTAGTACTGAAATGTGGCGGGTGGTGACCGTAGACTTTGTCAGTATACATTCTTCATGATAGTCGTACTGTTTTCTACCGTGTTTACCATGTCCTTTTCTAAACGATCGCAAACAATACATGAATTATTTATTCGTTATTTAACGTTTAACCTAGATTGGTTTCTAATTAATTCTCAGTTAACGCGCAAAATAACGAGATTAAATAATGTGAAGAGGAAGAATCAATTAGCGGGAGGAGTTATGTGTGGTGCGACGAGCTGCAGTTAGACATTTATACTCAGACTAGCAGTACTCTGTTTTGTTTCTACCTAAAACTGTTCTAATTGTGTATCTATGTCTCTGCCTGTATATTTACATGATACATACTTTCTAAATTATATTTACATTTGTAAGTTAAAATTATATTTTTTGCAAATATTCTTCGGTAAATCAGTTTATTAATTATGGACTATTTTTACGAGAAACCATCGCTGACTAAATAATCTCATCGTTTATGATGAAAAAACTCACACCCTGGTGACTTTGGAGTGTGAGTAGTTTTGCCCCATAAAAGTTCTCGGATGAAAAGTGTTGATGGAAATTCCACCATGGGAGTCCTGCTGGTATGTTTCAGACACTAAAAGTTCCATTTAGGACGTGTGATTAGTTGTATTTCCATTTTATTATCGTAAAAAAATTTTCTGTTGCATTGAAAACATTTTCCAGCAACTATAATTTCACGTGCTTCTGAACACCAGGAAAGTCACTGTTCCCTAGATTAATGCAAATTTTTGATTTTAAAGAATCCAGTTATATTCAGGTTTCCGCCATGCTGGCAGATGAAATTAGATCATCAGCAGTTTCTGTCATAATTGAAGAAAATGGTCATTGTCTTGGAGGTTATTGAAGAAATTGCTTTTTTGAAAATGAAATATGTTATTGTTGGAAAAGGGACATAGAGATCAGTGGAGGAAAATTTATGAGATGGGATAGTAAGGTAGTTGGGGGGGGGTAGCAACACACCACAACTCAGTACAGGCAATATCAAACACATCACAAACACTACAATTACACTACACAACCACAACACACTACAGCACAACTCATCTACACACACAACACACTACAGGGTTCGCCCGACCACCACAATACCACAACACACAACACATAACCGCAATATACCTACTACAAACAAAACCATACAAACACCAGCAAGAACAGCACTCAGAACCACAGCACACCACCAGAACATACCACAACATACACCACAATACGACAACAAACAGAACCAGAGAACACACGCCCACAACACACAGCATACCACGCCACTTTCCCGACCCTGTAAGAGATCGCGGCAAAAACAAAAAAGAAAACCTATCAACCATAGAAAGGGTGAAACAATCTCTCTTTTCCCCCTAGGATCGACACAATTTTCGAGGGTCGCCATGCTCAGTGTTGCACTGGTGGACTCTGATCTTTTGAGTGCAGATGAAGATCTCGTCTGTATTGTCATCTCTAACAGACGGTCCACATACCGCACCTCTAAATTAATTTGAGACTATGGATGAAGTTCCGGGAAGAATCTAGCAGCGAGCCTGGGTGGTTGCGGGTATGGTTTATGATGGTTTTTAATGTTAGTGTGTGCTTGTTGGGGAGGTGGTTATGGTTTTAATTTACACGTTGATATTGTTACTGTTGTTATTACGTTGTTGCCATTGGTTGTTTTCACCGTTGTATTGTTAATGTTGTTGTTGTACAAGGATGGTATTACAATACAAGACAAGATGAAAGTAATGACATATGTGCAAATCTGGGTAGCTTTATTGTATAGACTGCGTTCGCATCCAGTGGTTTATCAATACAAATTCAGGACATAACCTTGAAGATAGTAGAACTATGTACAGAAGATGAGGTATTCAAGTCCCCAACTAGGAGTTGGTGCGAAGAGCACCGTAAGTCGTGGAGATCTGAAGCAGAAGCAAGGCGCCTGACGCTTATATACTACCGTCATGTGGAAATGGAAGGGTAAGCAGACGAGAGCCTAGTTCACTGGAGAGTAGGCGGAGATTCCCCAGTGGGAAGTAGGTCCTACCCAAAGAGATGCGGTTGTTGTAGTAGTAGTTGTCGTAGTCGTGAAGGTTATGTACATGTCCTCAGAATCAAGATTCCATGTTGTTGCAACATCATGGAATCTTGACTTTGAGGGGACATGTACATAACCTTCATCGACTACGATAACTATACTACCAAGTTGTTGTTGTCATTGTTGGCTACGTTGTTATTGCTACTGTTACCATTGTTGGTGCGTTGTTTATTGTTCCTGTTACCCATTGTTGTTGTTGTTAACTTCCTCAGAACGTCCTATTCGCATCGGCTTCAAATTTTCAACCCCTGGTTAAACTATTATTATATGAAAGACATAGAATATATGAATGTGGTCAATGAGTAAAGCTGGTATACTTACTGTATGTACCTGTGTATGAGTACATATGGTTTATGTATCATAAAACGTATGCATATGTAATGCAAGTATATAGTTTGTGTGCAGAACACACTGCGAAAAAATAGTGAAATTTCAAGGGCTTTTGTGATTTCTCAATTATCTAGGAGATGTTTACTGTGATCTTATTGAATGTTTGTGTATATACGTGTGTATGTTGTGGTGGTTTGCAGGGGTTCGAGTTACCAGCTCTAGCCCACTCTTTGCTGTGCTACTAGGTTCACCCCTATGTGCTCACCAAATTGTGGGGGTAGCAGGTGTCGAAATTCAGCCCCGCCTCTTTACTGATCGCTCTAGGGCCTCTCTCTCTCTCTCTCTCTCTCTCTCTCTCTCTCTCTCTCTCTGTGCTTTCCTGAGCTCTTGTTACACCTACGTCTTAAAGCTATGTATGGTTCCTGCCACCACAGTGTCACTTAAAGGCAACTCCACTTCCTGGAGCAACTTATGATGAAAAAATATTCCATAACATCATTGTGACTCGTCTGAGTCTTCAGCTTTCATTTGTGACCCCTTGTTTCTTGTCCCTCTTCCGGAACATCCTTTCTCTGTCCACCTTGTCTATTACACGTCAGTTCTTTGTATGTCATTATCATGTCTCCCCTTAGCCTTCTGTCTCAGTGTCGTCAGTCCATTTCCCTCAACCTTTCATGTAGGGACATCCCCTGAGCTCTGCGAACAGCCTTGTGGAAGAACCTTTTGTACTTTTCTAATTCTTGACGTGCTTGACAGGTGGTGGATTCCAAAACTGGTGCTGCTATATCTCCATTATGGGACTGACGTACAACCAGGTGTACGGTATTCAACGATTTCTTATTAAGGTACGGAACTGTTGCAACCCCTGAATGTGGTTCACAAGTATATGATGTATATAGTATATGTTATATAATGTTTGATTACCTTTTATATAATTTTATATTGCTTATATTTGCGTTAATTGTAAACGTAAATATATTGCTTTCATATTATAATTTGTACTTAGTATTATGTTGTTAGGTAGGAATGTAATTCATATAATATTATGTGCTCCTATATAGTTCGGTCCTTGATTGTCTAATACTGTAATTATCGCTCATTCGCTCGTTTACTTTGCCGGCTTCTCTGGTTGCTGAGCAGCAATCCGTCCACGGAGCTATCACGTGATCGAGGGGGCGCGGTGGTGATCACACCTCGCCTGAAGATTCAGTCTGGTCAGAACGCGCGCTTGGTGGTTGGGACGTATTCTAGACAAGAACGTGCGCTAAATTTCCCTTAGGGGCCCTTGTTTGGAAGATTCGTCTCTGTCTTATTATTGTTGTGGTTCTGGAGACTCTATTCACAGAACATTGCAGAGACTTAGTGATTTTCGACGTTGTACTGAGGTTGTGTGTGCATAGGGACACTACTGGAGCAATCAGGTCTGAGCTGTAGCTTCTTTTCCTCTCCTCTGCTTACTATTTGTACTGTTATCTGTGTACTGGCACAGTCGGGGATTTTTTACTCTTAACTTAGATTCTCAGTAGTATGGGTAAGTTTTGTGACTTTGGTCGGAGGATCTGGAGATGGTCCCACTTAGTGTCGTTATATTATCTCCTTGATCCTCGATTGTGTCGCAGTTGCTTGTTTATATTGCTTTTTGGGCTTTAGTCATTCTTTTTATTGTTCAAGGCAGGACTGTTCTGATTGCAGTTGGTCAAGAAAAGTTAGTTTTATGTTGGAGGACTGTGTCAGTACTTGTTTAAGTCTAGTCGAGTCGACTAGACATAGTCGTAAACTACTTAGAGCCATTAACACACACCACACACACAAACTTATTTGTTTATTGTATTATTACAATATTAATGTTACCAGACGGTACTTAACACATAAATATTGTGGCATCGGCTTTCAGCACCCAATACTACTGTACACGAAAAGAAAGTGATTATTTATTATTTTGATTATTAATTAATTTTAATTTACTTTGATCTTATACCTCTAGGACGTTATTAATAAAATTTATTAAGAATTTTAATTTCTCTATTAGTAGCCTACCAGTTGTAATCCTGAAGCAATATTAATTCTTATTGAATTCTAATCGGATAATTGGACAAGGGACACTGGATAATTGTTTCGAAAACCCAGTAGCAGGCTGGATGCTAGAAGGGCAGTCCTTTCTAGTATTCACTAGAGATCTCTAAGCTTTTTAGAAATCGCGTTTTTTGTAAACAGGAACGCCATTCTCAGGTTTTATAGGCGTCTAGTATGCACTGCAGGAGTTATCTGATGATGTGTATCCCGGAGACGTGCACGGTGTTATAGCCACCCAAGATCTTTCTCCTTGAGTGAGGTTGTGAAGTCTTTTCCACCTAGCCTATATCTGTCTGCGGTCTTCTTTGCCCTTCCCCAATCTTCATGATCTTTACGTTTAGTGGCTTGAAATGCGAGAAGCCACTGTTTCTGAGTCCACGTGGCCATCTGTCGGGTCTCTTTGTACTCCTGCGATCTCATTCCGGTTTAATTCTTCTTCATTAACTTCAATCATCTGCGAACAGGGACACTTCAGAGTCTATTCCTTCCATCATGTCATTCCACATATATCAAAAAGAGCACTGTCCTAGAATGACCCTGTGGGACCCGCTCGTCATCAGTGCGCCACTGTGATACTTCATCACGTACCATGACTCGTTGTTGCCTCCCTGTCAGGTATTCTCAGAATTATTGCAGTACCTTCCTGTTTTCGTGCCTGGATTCTCCTGCTTCTGCACTAATCTCTTGTGTGAGGAAAACTGTGTCGAAGGCCTTCTTGCAGCCCAAGAAAATGTAATCAACCCACTTCCTCTCTTGTGTCTTACTTCTCTTACTTTGTATGAAACTCCAGAAGGTTCGTGGACACAAGATTTGCCTTCCATGAATCTGTGATGGTTTGGCGTTTATAATGTTCCGTTCAGGTGCTTCAACACTCTCCTCCTGATAATCTTCTCTCATGACTTTGCATGCTATACAAGTCAGTGACACTGATCAATAGTTTAGTGACCGTTTCCATCTTCTTTCTGTAAATAATGGGGACTTATTTTAGCTTCTTCCATACTCAGGGTAGTTGTCCAGTTTCAAGGGATATGTTGAAAAGATTGTGGTTAGTGGCACACACAGTGTCTCTGCCCCTCTCTAAGGACCCACGAGAGAAGACCGGTCCACGCCTTTGAAGGTATCAAGGCTACTTAGCAGCTTCTTCACCTAGCTCCTCAGTACGTGTGTATTTCATCCAACCTTGTTGATTAACCCTTTGTTGGTGTTCCCCCAGTTATGTCTTCCCAGAGTCCTTCCTGTATTTAATGTTAAATACCTTTCTTAAATCTCGTGTTGAGCTTCTCACACACTCTCGATGCGTTTCTTGTGAATTCCACACCTCCTTTCATCAGCTTTGATTACTGGTCTTAGATGTGTGTTTCTCTAATGTGGCTATACAGCAGTTTCGGGTCCAAACTTGACTTTCGATGCTCTGCTGTTTTGTACTTTCGCTGGGCCTCTCTCCTTATCTAGCGTGTTTGTCGCACCGTGGAACATATGGTAAGTCAATAGTGATAAAACGGAGATCGTGATGCCACTATAGCCTATCGATCTCACGCATGTAGTTCCTCTGTCGCTCCTAGTGTGTGTGGTGCTTCAGACCTTGCTCGCTTTGACCCCCTAAAGTGTGAGCTGCCTCCCTCAGTTCCCCGAAGTGGAGTGACGATCGTATCCCCCAACAACCACCCCTCGTCGTGAGCTGCTCTCGTGCTGCTCCCGCTGCCGCCTCCCACCCCCCCCCCCCACCCCCCCCCCTTCGCCCCACCCCGCCTCCTCCCCCCCCCCCCCCCCCCCCCCCATACTGTGTGTGTTTGTGTGTGTGTGGTGTGTGTGGGTGTTCGTTGTTGTGTGTGAGCTGTGTCGTGTGTGTGTGTGTGTGGTGTGGTGTGTCTGGGTGTCGCTGTGTGAGAGTGAGAGAGGAGAGTCTGTGTCTAATATATATATTTGCTAGGGTTGCTAAGTGTAAGTGATTACAGCAAGATCATCGTCAAAATTACAGCAGTAATGGAGACAGTAACAAAAACACAAAGTAGCCAGCCAGGTTGCACGTCTGATTGTCGAAATCTTTTTTCTCAAAGATTGAGACTACCATGATGGTCGAGTTTATTACTTTGAGATTTACTGGGACCTTTACCTCATCTCCAAGCGAACACAGGTTAAACAGTCAAATAGAGGAAGCAGTAAAGTAATGAGAAAAAACGCTACGACAAACAAGCAAAGAAGCAGTCAGTTACTGTAAGAATATAGTGAAGCTCACAGGAGATATTGTCTACTGTAATATGCAAAAGAACTCCCCAGGCCCCCCCCCTTCATACCAACCTCAATAAAACTGATTGTATTAAACACAGGGAGAGAGAAAGACAGTACAATAACACAAGAAAAGTAATCTCATATAACAGTAGAACAACATAAAACAATAAAGTACTAGTAAGATACGAGAAGAACTATACAGTTAACCATGGCGCTTCACTTCTCTCACTTCACTATATGATCAGAAATATTTCGCAAACACAAGAAAAAAATAACAAGAAAGAAAAATAAGTGCGCTTCATTTACTGGGCAGTCACGCTCTCGACAAAATGGATTTGTTGGTGTTGATGTTACAACCGGCCAGTAGAAATCTGTCTTAATGTCCTCAATACTCTGCTTTGTGTAATTTTCTCTTGCTATACTCTTGTGTGTGGTACTTGTGTTGCTATACCATTTTATTGTATGCGTGATTATAATCTAGTTATAATACGGATAACACACATGAAAAGGATAATAGCATACAATTAAAATGGTATAGTGAGAACGGCAAGTACCCATCAAGAGTAGAGCAAGGAATTATTTACAAAAACAGTAAGGTCACTGAAGACATTTTGAAGTACGGGTGCTATCTGGTCCGGTTGTAACCATCAACAGACCAAGATCCATTTTGATCGAGAGAGTGACTTCCGCAGTTATGGAAGATCTTATTTCTTTTTCTCTAGGTTTTTTTTATTGTGTTGCAATATTTCTGTGCAAAATATAGTGAGGTGTGAAGAGGGAAGTGAAGCCTATGGAAGCAATTAGTACGTGAGAGAGAGATTAACATTTAACAGTTCATAAGAGTTTTTTCTTTGGCAATATCCAGTACAAAAGATTCTGTCTCAGTTGATACTTTCCTTATATATTCACGGTTTTATCATTAAGGTTATCTACAAAATACTATATAAGTAGCATTTTCCTATCTCATGCTTTTCAGAATTCTATTAAAAATTATAAACCTCATAAAAAGGGCAAAAAAAATCCCAAAAAAAAAAAGGGAACCCCCCCCCCAAAAAAAAAAAAAAAAATTTAAAAAAAGGGAAAAAAACCCCAAAAAAAATAACAAAACGGAAAAAAAAAAAAGGGGGTTTTGAAAAAAAAATGAAAGGCCCAAAAAAAAAAACAAAAAAGAAAAAAAAAACCCCGAAAAAAAAAGCCAAACGGGACATTTCCCAAAAAGGGTGGGGGGTTTAAAAAAAAAAATTTTTTTCCCCAAAACCCCCAAAAAATTTTTCCCCCCTTTTTTGAAAAACCGGGGCCCCAAAAAAAATTGGAAACCAAATGAAATAAACACCCAAAAAAAATTGAGAAACCCCAACCCCAAAAAAAAAATTAAAAAAAAAGAAGGAAAAAAGAAGGGGGATTTTGGGGGGAAAAAACAGCCTCCTTTTAAAGTACCCCCAGAAAAAATGGAAAAAAAAAAAAAAAGGGGAAAAATAAGGGGGGGGGAAAAAAGGGGGCCCAGGAACATTTAAAAAAAAAAAAAAGCAAAAGTTTTTAAAAAAATAAAAAATTTTTTAAAAAAAATTTTTTTTTTAAAAAAAAATTTTTAAAAAAAAAAAAAGGAAAACCCCCAAAATTTTTGAAAAAAAAAAAAAAAAAAATTTTTTTTGGGGAAAAACAAAGGTGGGGGTTTTTTTTAAAAAGAGAAAAAGGGGAAAAAAAAAAAAAAAAAAAAAAAATTTAAAAATTTTTTAAAAAAAAAAAAAAATTTAAAAGAAAAAAAAAAATTTTTAAAAAAAAAAAATTTAAAAAATTTTTAAAAAAAAAAAAAAAAAAAAAAAAGAAAATTTTTTTAAAAAAAAAAAAAAACCCCCCTTTTTTTTGGGGGCGGGAAAAAACCCAAACCCCCAACAAACCCTTTAAAAAAAAATAAAAAAAGGAAAAAGGGCCCGATCAAAAAAAAAAAAAACCCCGGAAAAAAAAAATTTGAAAAAAAAAAAAACCAAAAAAAGGGGGCGGGAAAAAAAAACCCCCCCCCCCTGAAAAAACCGGGGGAAAAAAAGGGAAAAAAAAGGGGGAAAAAGGCCCAAAAACGTTTCCCCAAAAAGGGGGAAAATTAAAAAAAAAACCCGGGAAAAACAAAAAATTTTTTCCCTAAAATTTTTTGGGGAAAAAAAAAACGGGGGGTTTAAAAAAAAAAACCCCCTTTTTAAACAACCCGGGGTTCCCTTTTTTAAAAACAAAAAAATTTTTGTTTTGTTTGCTATATTCCAGTACAAGATTTCTCTCAAGTCTGTTACTTCTTATATCTTCACATTTATCATTAATTAAGGTATCTACAAATAACGTAGCAGATTTTACATCCCATTTTCGAATTTTAAGAAGACCAATGCTAAAAATTTTTTGCAGCGGTTTTTGGGGGAAAAAGCAGTGCCCCTTTACGAAAAAAAATTAAACAATAAGTTTTGAAACAAAAACGTTTACAATTTGCTGGACACGTGTTGTAAAATTGCAAAAATATTGTTTTTTTTTTTAAAAAAAAATTTTAGGTTTGCCCTTTGTTTTGATCTTTACCAAGCAAGAAAATGTAAAAATTGGACTACGGTTTGTTCCCAGATTTTTTTAAACTTTACGCAGGGGAAATTACAAGTGAAAAATAACAGCAGTATCAAATTTTAACAACAAGAGATTTTTTGGTGTAGATGAAAGGTGTGGTTCCTCCGAAATGTTAAGTGAAAACTTTTGGATATTTTGAGAGGAAGGGAATGTGTGCAAAATAATTTTTGCAGACTTTAAATAAACAGAAAAAAAACAAATTGTTCAAAAAGACATTGCGTTTTTTGAAACAGTTGCTAACTTACAAGGAAAAAAAACGCAGTATCGAAGAAACTTGTCTCTACCTGGGCTCCCGATGTCAACCCTTTCACAGTTGTTTTGGTGTTTTCTTTGTTCCGTGTCTCCACAAGACCATCTTTTCCCCCAGTGAACTCCCGGGTGTGGTCAGGTGAGGAGTTTTTATTGTGATTTGTTATTGTCTAGTGGGGGTGGTCATAATGTGGCATGGGGGGTGGTCAAAGTGAGGTTGGTGTAGTTTGGTCTAGGTGAGGGTAGTTAGGTGGGCCAAATGAGCTGTGGTATAGTTAAGTGAGGTTATAGTGAGATTGGTTAGTCGATAAAGTAAAAAAAAAAACGATTTCAGCAGATTTTCCCAATCATCAAGCACTTTTTCCAAACCAATTATTACTATATACTTTCTTGGGAGTTTATTTTAAAACCCTCATGTATATAGCCTTTGTTAAAAACCATCTTCCACTTTACATTTCATCATGTTTTCCCTCATTTTCCCCTTACAAGTGAATGAAATTTAAGGGTTTTCCCTCTTTCTTCTTCCGAAGTTTTCTAATGTTATGTATTAATTTTGTCATTGAGCTGAGCTCGTTTAAATTTTATATTTAAAAGCGTAATCTACTTGCCTTATTCCCTACCTTAGGCATGTTGTGCTTACCTAACCCCAATCCTTTTCCCATTATTAGTTAAAAATGCTAGGGGTTATGATCTTTCCCCCAGCTTCGAAATTTTTCATAGTCTGGCGTGGTCGTGTGGTCATAGGTGAGGGGTGGTATAGTTTTGGGGGGTCATAGTTAGGTGAGGTCTGATAGTTGGGTTATAGGTGTGGTTATGTTTCCAGGTTTTCTCCCTGGGCCCCAGGTGTCAAACCCCTTTCCCACTTCCCACTTCCCGGGTTTTTTTGGGGTTTCCTTAGTTCCGTGTGTCCAAAGTCCTCTGTGTCCCTAGATGAACCCCAGGTGTGGATCAGGGGAAAGGTTGGTCATAGTGATGTGGGCGTAGATAAAGGGGAGGGATGGTTTATAGTTGGCGAGGTTTTAAATGAGGTGTGTCTGTTAGGGGGTGGTCTAGTTGGTATGGTCATATTTTGGGTGAGATCGTAGTCAGGTGAGGTCCTAAATGAGAGGGGTTTTTGTTTCCGGTCTCCATCCCTGGGCCCCCCGGGTGTAACCCTTCCAACTTCCACTCCGGTTGTTTTGGTGCTTTCCCTAGTCCGTTTTTGTCCAGAAGTCCATCGGTTTCCCCCCAGATGAACTTCCAGGTGTGGTCTGAGGATGTGGTCTAGTGAGGTGATATCATGGTGAATTGTGGTCATAGTGA
>NW_026508681.1:0-14574 GCF_026875155.1 Cherax quadricarinatus
ACCTCCCCCCCAAAAACACCATCACCACCACCACCACTAACCCAACCAACACCACTCAATAACGCCATCACCACCCCACCACCGCCAATAGACCACACCCCCCACCACCACTCAATAACCCATCCAAACCCCCACCACCCTCAACACCATCACCAAACACCACTCAAAAAACGCCATACCACCACCACCAACCGCTCAATAAAAAAACCATCACCCCCAAACCCCCCAACCCAATAACCCCCAAAAACCCCCCACCCCCCCACTGCTCAAAAAAACCCCATCACCACCACCACCACTAAATAACACCATCACACCACCACCACCTCCACCACTCAAAAAACACAACCCACCACCACCACCATTTCAATAACACCATCACCTACACCACTCAAAAACCCATCACCCCCCCACCACCACTCAACACCATTACCACCCCACCACCACTCAAAAACACCATAAACCCCACCACCACTAAAATAAAACAATAACCACCACCACCACCACCTTTCAAAAACCCACCATCACCTAAAACCTTTCCCAATAAAAACCATCCCCCACCACCACCACTCAACAACACCATCACCCCCCACCACCACCACACACCAACACCATCACCACCACCCCCAATCAACCCCCAACCCCACCAAAAACCACCCCCCACCCCCCACCAACCCCCACCACCACCACCACCAACACCCACCACCCAAACAAACACTATCCCCAAACCACCACCCCCAAACCACCACCCCCAAAACCAACAACACCATCCCCCACCCCACCACCACACAAAAAACCACACCACACCACCCCCTCCACCAACACCACCACCCCCCACCCCCAAATCACTCAACAACACCATCACCACCACCGCCACCAACACCACCACCACCCCCCCCAAACCCCCAAAACCACCCCCAAACCACCCCCCACCACCACCACCACCCCACCACCACCACCCCCACCACACTAAACCCAACCCCAAACCCCACCACCCCCAAAACCCCAACCCACCACCCCCACCACCCCCTCAACAACACCACCACCCCCAAACCACCCTTCAACACCACCCCCAAACCCCCCACTCAACACCACCACCACCACCACTCAACAACCCCCATCCCACCACCACCACTCCCCCACCCCCAAACCACATCACTAAACCAACCCCATCACCACCCCCTTTCCACTCAACACCACCACCACCCCCGGGCTCAGCAAAAACCCATCGCCACCACCACCACTCAGAAACACCATAAACCCCCACCACCATACAAAAACACCATCACCACCCCCCAAAAACCACTCGGGGAAACCAAACCCAATTCACCACCACTCCCAAACACAAAAACCCACCATCCCCCAAACCACCACCACCACTCAATAACCCCAAACCCCCCACCACCACACAACAACACCATCACCCCCACCACCACCAAAAACACCATCCCCACCCCCACCAAAAACAACTACCCACCACCCCACCACCACCCCCCACCACCTTAAAAACCAAACAACCACCACCACCACACAACAAAACCATCACCACCACACAACAACCCCATCACCACCACCACACAACAACCCCATCACCACCACCCCCCACACAACAACACCATCACCCCCACCACCACCAACACACCATAAACCACCACCACCACAAAACAACACCACACCACCCCCACCCCCACAACAACCCCAATCCCCAAACCCTCCACGCCACAACAAAAAACCCACCCCCCAAAACTACCACACAAAAACACCATCACCACCACCACCACTAACATCACCACCCACCACTCAATAAACCCCCAAACACCAACAACAACCCCAAATCACCACCACCACCACAAAAACAACCCCAAAAAAAACCCCCAAACTACCATCACCACCCCATCACAAACGGGGAAACTTTTGGGTGGTTTCCTTGTCTCACAGTTAACCCCAAACGAAAATCAAAACCCGTATTTATTGAAATAACATTTTTTTGTTAGAAATTTGGCATTTTGGCAAAGACTTTTTTCCTTAACAAAAAATGATCTAATAAATTTAGAAACAAAACGGGAAAAAAAAAATTCAGTTCCTGACACCCCTCAAAGCAAAAATAACCCTCACATAGAGAATTAAAACTTAAAACAACATTTGGGCCTATTTTAAACCCGAAATGTGTCGTTCGGGGGATTTTATTAATATTCCACTCACGGAAACTGTGATCTTTATTCTTCACAAATAAATGTTAAAAAATAACATAGTGGTTTATGTTAGAGAAATGAGTTGGGGCGGTACCAAACATTTCTCTTTTGGGTCTAGGGTTTAATCTGTTAATTTTGTCGGCGGTTTTTTGCGGGAAAGGATTAGCAACGCTAAAATACATTTGAAAAAAATTGCTATGTTTTACCCCTCCTTAAAAAATTTGGGTGAAATTCCTTTTACGTCTGTTTTTTTAAATTATTCCCCCCCACACACTGCCCCACTGACCTCACAACCAGGGGTTAAATTAAAAGTTTTCCCGGGTGGGGCGATCACAAAAGGGATACCCTTGTGTCGGGAAACCCTTTCAGCTTTATTCACCTGGGTGATCTGGGAAGATATTCCCCCTTTTATTCAGAAACCCCCCAAATCCTTATGCCCAATGAATCTGAGTGAGGTTACCCCTTTTTATCTAGAAAACTAGAAATCCCCTTAAAATTTAACAACTGTTCCGAATCCCCTCAGTACCCCTGAGGTATGGGGGGGGGCGCACCGGGGCACCAAAAGCACCAGCTCCCCCAGGGGCACCAGCGGCACCAGGGGCCACCACGGCCCCAGGGGCCCCAAAGGGGCACCACGGCCCCAAGGCACCAGCGGCACCAGCGGCACCAGCGGCACCAGCGGCCCCCAGCGGCATACCAGGGGCAAACCCTTTTTCTAAAAAAAATTTTCAGGGGCAGCAGTACCTGAACCCCTTTAAGAGGTCAAGGAGCTGGGCTCAATTTCCCTTTAAAAAAGGTAAAGGTCGGGAGCTAAACCCCCCATGGGGTTTAAAGGAGCTAGATCTCAGCAGTGAAGAGATCCCAATCTTTGGGCTAAATACCTCCAAAAATTTTAGTATATGAAATTTTGACTCGATTAACCCCTTTCTTTTGGCCCAAATTTTTTCTGTACATTTTAAAAACATGGCGAGGGGACTTCATCAGGGCTCGCAGTTCGGGCCATTAATGGGTCTACTTTTTTAAAAACTCTCTGTTTTTGGGTGCTTTTTGGGGGTCTTGTATTGTTGATTCTTGGAGGGGGAAAAATTTAAAAATAGAAAATAAAAGTAAAATAAACCAACAAAAAATTTTGGGTAAACAAGGAAAACAGTTAATATGATAATGGGCCCACGAACCAATAATTTGATAAATGAGCCCACATGTGGCCCTTTAAAGGGGGGTAAGTCCCTCTCAGCCCAAACCCCCGTGACTCCTCTGACTGACGGGACAAAGCCAAACGGGGGATAAATAAAAATTTCCTCGGATTTTTAACCCCCGAGGGTTAGCCCCCCCGGGAAACCCAAGTGCGTTATCGAGGACTGTCTGATTTAATTTCCATTGGGGCCCCAATCTTTTCCCAGGATGCAAACCCACCCCAAAATCGACAAACCCACCCGGGTACCTACTTGCTTCTGGGTAACAGGAAAACCCAGGTAAGGAAACACTCAAAATTTTTCACCCCTCGGGGAACCCGAACCCTGCACCCCGTGTGTGAAGCGAGAACTTTACCATCGGGCCCCATGGGGGCGAAAAGTGAAAAAGTTTAGGAATAAAAGATCCCTAACGTTGCACATGTTTCTTACTTTATAAACTTGTCGGTTTTGGGTGTACCTTTGCTTGAGCCTATTTACAAGTGAGAAGGGTGGATCTGAAGGATCTGTCAGTGATTGTATTTTTTTCCCTAAGAGGGGCCCTCCCCCCTCATTTCTTGACAAAACTCACCTAGTTGTCCCTCACCCAAGGTGGTTGCGGGAGGAAGTCATAGATCCTGGCACCCCCTCTTCCCCGGTCGCTACTAGGCCCCACTCTCCCGGGAACCATGATTTTTATCATCCCTTTGCTGTTGCAACCCCTAAGGGGGTTGAAAAGGAAATTTTTAAATTTTTATTATATTTTAATAAAATATATATATATATATATATAAAATAATTTTTAAAATATATATATTATATTTTATAAATATTTTTATATATATATATATAAATATATAAATATATATATATAAAATTATATATATATATATATATATAAATATATATAAAATTTTAATATATATAAAATTAAATTCCCTTTTCATAAATTTTAATTTTTCCTTGTTTTTCGCGATAATAGCTAAACCGTAAATGAAAAGCTTTATATTGTTTTTTTATTTGCTTCCCTTTTGGTTGGGTAGGATGTAACATTTTATGTGTTTCAGTTCAAGTTTTTGATTGTCTTTTTGTATTTAAAAATCGTTTTGTGGCTCGTTAAACTGCCGCTTCGTTCGGGAGCTGCAGCTGTCCACGAGCTATAAAAGTGATCGAGGGGGGTGCCCCCACCCTCGCCAAAAAGAAATTCTTCGGGCAGACTCTTTTGGGGGTTGGGACAGATTGTCCTGTCTCTTTTATTCTTGTTATTCGTGGGAACCTGTTCCCCCAAAACCCTTGAATATCCCTTGTGTTTTTCCCGACTTTGTACTGAGGTTGTGTGTCCCCAAAAACACGAGAAAACTCGGGCCCCTGTGCGGTAGTTTTCTGACCAATTTGTCCTGAAACTGTGTATTATCACAGTCGGGGATTTTCTTATGCGAATTTAAAAATTTCATTTTAGTATGGGATTTTTTGTGACTTTTGTGGGAAATCTGCTGAGGGTCCCTACAAAATGTCTTATTTTAAACTCCTTGCCCCTGTTTTCTTTTGTCGCGTTGCTTGTTATATTGCTTTTGGGCCCCTTAAAACATTTTTTTTATTGTTCAAGCAGACTGTTCCTGTTTCCCATTTGGGCCCAAAAAATTTAGTTTTTTTGAGCCCTTTTTTCAGTCCCCTTTTTTTAAGTCAAAGTCGAGTCTTGAGACATTGCAACAAACTTGGGACCCATTTTACATGCATACGCAAACTTCCCTTTGTACATATTTGTAAATCTTTTTAAAGTTTATGTCCCAAAGACGGAAAATTTTAAAAAATTATAAATGTGAAAAGTGCTTCCCACAATCCCTATTTATCCCGAGAGAAGTAAATTTTTAAATTAATTTTTTTTGAATTTTTTTAAAAAAAAAATTTTAAAATTGATAATATAACCCCCTAGCCCTTAAAATAAATTTATTAAATTTTAATTTCTCCTATTTAAGTAGCCTACCCAGTTGAAATTCCTAAGAAAAAAATTGAATAATAAAAATTAAATGGATAATTGGACAAGGATAACTACTATTTTGTTACAAAAACCCCAGAAACCCAAGGCTGGTTTCCCTAAAAGGGGCAGCCCCTTTTCTAGAAATTCACTGGAGATCTCTAAGCTTTTAAATTCGCGTTTTTTTTAACATTGTTTTATAGCTTTGAATGGATCCTGCCTCCACTACATCGCTTCCCCAAACATTCCCATCCGACAACCTGGGACTGAAAAAATACTTCCTAAAATCCCTGTGATTCTCCCCCTTCAATTTCCCAAAATTGTCCCCTTGTAGCTGTTTCCCCATTTTTGGGGAACATCCTGTTTTTGTCCACCTTGTAAATTCCTCTCAAAAATTTTTTTATTTTCGTTTCATGTCCCCCCAAATCTCTTCTTTTCCCCCCAGGGTCGTCGGGGTCAAATTTCCCCTTTAAACCCTCCCTCGTAGGACATCCCCCTTAGTCTGGGACTAGTCCTTGTTTGAAAACCCTTTTTCACCCCCTCTATTTTTTTTTTACTGCTTGGCTAGGTGGGGTTTCCCAAAAATTTTGCTTGGATTTCACAATGTTCCAACAAAAGGGAGCAATGTCTTCTCCGGGGTCAGGGACTGACCACCAAAAGCTACGTTTTTGGGGGTGATTAAAAAGGACTTTTTGGAAGTTTTAAAAGGGGCTAATTTTTTCATTTTGTGAAAAATTTTTAATGAAGGATGTAAAAGCAAAATTTTTCCCTTGTTTAGTGCAACAGAAGTTTTAATTTGTTTTCCCAAAAAAAATTTTTCGGAAACAAATTTCTGACCCTTGAGGGAAAAACAGATAAACAAAGCTGTTTTTTTCAAACCCAAATTTGACACCGTTTTGTTCAAAATTTAAAATGGAATTAAAAATTTCCCAAATCAGATAACACCTGAAAGAAAAGAAATGTGGGAAAATCATTTCATAAATCTTTACAGTCTGATTTTTTCCAACTTTAAAAGTCTTTTAACCCTGGAATCACATTTTTTGATAAAATGAAATTTTTGTGTACAAACTTTTAAAAAAAAAATGAAGTATGTCGGCCCAAAATATCGAAAAAATTTTTATCTGACCAACTTTTTAAGCTAAATTTTTAAAAAAATTTGTTCCTCAACTTTAAATCGTATTTGAACAATTTTTGAAATTAAAAAAAAAAATTTCCCTTATTCCCATTAAACTTGTGACAATTTTCTTGTGTCATCTTTTTTCATCTGTAGTTTAAGAATTAATTTTACTGTCAGAAAAATGGCTTATATTTGGCCTTTTAAATTTTTTTAAAATTAAAATTTTCAGTGGGAACACCGAATTGTTTCTTCGTTTTTTATCACATTTCTTTTTTTCTGAAACATATTATGTTAATACAAGAAGGATCCAAATTAAACTTATTGATTCATTTTAATAATATTTATTTAAAATTTAATTTATAAGACTGATTTTTTTCTTGGCCAGTAAAAAAAAAGGGAAAATATACAGATGGGGCCCCGTTGTGAAAAATTTTGGGGAGTCCACAGGGGGAAAAAAATTTGCCATCAATATCCTATTGGGGTAAAAAGGGTTCGTATTAGTTATATTTAAAAAATGGGGGTTTTTTGGGGTGCCAAAATAAAAAATTTTCCCCCTAAGTTTGTTTTTCCTTTGCCTTGAATTTTTGGGAATAAATTATTTTTTGCAGATCCCCAAAATGCTGGAAAAAAAGTCGGACCCTAAAACACGAAAAATTTTTTGACGAAAATTTTTTTTCCGTGACTTGGGTGGATGGGTGGAAATTTTAACTTGGGTCCCGAGAGAAAGACCTCATAACTCAAAAAATCATAATAAAATTGAAAACAAAACACGGAACGGGTGGGGTTTGAACTCTTTGGGGAGGGAATCCTGGGAAAATTACATGCCAGGTATTAATCAAATCCCGGCTACTGGGTCTAATAAGATTTATCCCGGGTAGGGAAAATTTAACAATTTTCCGCTTAAACCCCGGGCAAGATTTGTATAAAAATTTTTGGGAAAATGGGAAATTTTTTAGTCACTTGGGGTTTTTTAAAGAGATTTTTTTGCTAATGAATAAAACAGCCCAGGAAAAAAACAATTTGTCCCCTTTTTTCCCTTCAATCAAGAATTAAATATTGGGAAAACCCAAAATTGGGAAAAAATCACGATATCTGTCTCTAAAACCAGGTTTTTGGGCTAATAAACCAGTTTGACCATATAAACCCCGGTTTTTGACTTTTTAAACCAGGTTTTGACTATAAAAACCCCGGGTTTTGACAATAAACCCGGTTTTGCCTATATAAACCAGGTTGTGACTAAATTTAAAACCAAAGGGTTTGAAATAAATTAAAAAAAGTTGTGACTATATAAACCAGGTTTTTGCCCATATAAACCAGGTTTTTACTATATAAACCAGGTTGTGACCCAAAAAACCAAACACCAACACCCAGATTATGTCACAGGGTTTTTAAAACAAAAGAATAGATGGCAAGATAATCAAAGATAACTAACAAACCAAACCCGGACCCTTGGGAAAAACAAAAAAACATTTGCCCAAAAATTTGGAAAAAAAAAAATTTAAATAAATTAAACAAGTAAAAAAATATTGTTTGCTGTCCTCCAAGGGCCCACGGGTTTTTTGTTTCTGTCCCCAAGGGCCCGTTGGGTTTTTGTTTAAATGCCTCCAAGGATCACGTGGGTTTTTGTTTTCTGTCCCCCCAAGGATCACGTGTTTTGTTTAAATGTCCCCCAAGACCCGTTGGGGTTTTTGTTTTTCTTTTCCTCCCCCCAAAGGGTCACCCTGGTTTTTTGTTTGCTGTCCCCCCAAGGACCACGTGGGTTAAAGTTTTTCTGGCCCCAAAGGGTCCCGTGGGTTTTTGTTTCCCGTCCTCCAAGGATCACGTGGTTATTGTTTTCTGTCCTCCAAGGATCACGTGGTTTTTTGTTTACGTCCCCAAGGGCCACAAAGGTTTTTGTTTTTCTGTCCTCCCAAGGACCACGTGGGTTTTTTTAATTTTTTTTTCTGGGCCCCCCCAAAGGGTCACTGGTTTTTTGTTTTTCTTCCCCAAGGATCACGGGGGTTATTGCTTGCTGTCCCCAAGGATCACGTGGGTTTTGGTTTTCTGTCCCCCCCAAGGATCACGTGGTTTTTTTTTTTGCTGTCCTAACAAGGACACGTGGTTATTTTTTGCTGTCCTCCAAGGATCAAAGTGGTTATTTTTTTCGTCCTCCCCAAAGGGTCACGTGGTTTTTGTTTTTCTGTCCCTCCCAAAGGGTCACGTGTTATTGTTTGCTGTCTTTTCCAAAGGGTACGTGGGTTTTTGTTTTTTCTGTCCTCCAAGGATAAATTGGTTTTTTTGTTTTGCTGTCCTCCAAGGGTCACGTTTTGGTTAAATTTTTTGCTATCCCCCCAAGGAATTTTCGGGTTATTGATTTCTGTCCCCCCAAGGTTTACGTGGTTATTGGGTTTTTTTTTTTTCAAGGATCACGTGGTTAAATTTTTTTGGGTCTCCTCAAAGATCACGTGGTTATTGTTTCCCGTCCTCCAAAATCAAATGTTAATGTTTTCTGTCCTCCAAGGACCACGTGGGTTTTTTTGTTTTCCCCCCAAGGGTCAAAGGGGGTTAATTTTTTTGCTGTCCTCCAAGGAAACCCCGGGGGTTATTGTTTGCTGTTTCTCCAAGGGGCACGTGGGTTTTTTGCGTCCTCCAATGACCACGTGGTTAAATTTTTTGCTGTCCTCCAAGGATCACAATTTTTTGTTTTTCAGTTTCCCCCAAGGATCACGTGGTTTTTTGTTTTCTGTCCTCCAAGGGTTTACGTGTTATTGTTTGCTCTCCTCCAAAGGGGCCACGTGGTTTCTTTTTTGGGGTCCACCAAGGAACACGGGTTTTTTGTTTGCTGCCTCCAAGGATCACGTGGGTTTTTGTTGCTTCCTCCAAGGAAACAAGTGGGTTTATGTTGCCTTTTCCCCCCAATGTTTACGTGGTTATTTTTTGCTGTCCTCCCCAAAAACCCCGGGTTATTGTTTAAATGTCCCCCCAAGGGCCCCCGTGGTTTTTTGTTTACTTCCTCCAAGGACACGTGGTTTTTTGTTTGGGGTGTTTCCCCCAAGGGTCCCCGTGGTTATTGTTTGCTTCCTCCAAGGATCACGTGGTTATTGTTTGGGTTTTCCTCCAAGGACCACGTTTTATTTGTTTGCAGTCCTTTCCCAAAGGGTTTACGTGGTTATTTTTTACTTCCCCAAAGGGTCACGTGGTTTATTTTTTTGCTGTCCCCCCAAGGATCACGTGGGTTTTGTTTAAATGTCCCTCCAAGGAATTTACGTGGTTTTTGTTTTTTCCCGTCCTCCAAGGATAAAGTGGTTAAATTTTTTGGGTGTCCTCCCCCGGATCACGTGGTTTTTGTTTGCTGTCCCCCAAGGGTCACGGGTTAAATTTTTTTCCCCGTCCTCCAAGAAAACCGGGTTTTTTGTTTTCTGTCCCCCCAAGGGGGAAAACCCCGTGGGTTTTTGTTTTTTTTCCTCCAAGGATCACGTGGGGTTTTTGGTTTTGCCGTCCCCCCAAGGAAACCCTGTGGGTTTTTTTTGCTTACTCCAAAAGGAAACACGTGGAGTTTTGCTTCCTCCAATGACCACGTGGTTTGTTTGCTGTCCTCCAAGGGTCACATGGGTTATTGTTTTTCAGTCCTCCAAAGGGTCACGTTTTTATTGTTTGCTGTCCTCCAAAGGGTCCGTGGTTTAAAAGTTTTGGGGTTTCCCCAAAGACCCCCGAGGGTTTTTTGTTTTCTGTCCTCCAAGGGTTTACGTGGTTTATTGTTTTTTCCCCCTTCCCTCCAAGGACCCCGTGGTTTCTGTTTGCTGGGCCTCCAAAAGGGTCACGTGGTTAAATTTTTTTGCCCCGTCCTCCCCAAGGGTCACGGGTTTTTGTTTGCTGGGGCTCCAAGGTCACGTGGGTTTTTTGTTTGGGTGTCCCCCCCAATGATTAAAGGGTTTTTGGGTTTTCTGTCCTCCAAGGGTCCCGTGGGGTTTTTTTTTTACTGTCCCCCCAAGGGCCACGTGGTTATTGTTTACTGTCCCCAAGGATCAAAGTGGTTTTTTGTTTGCTGTCCTCCCCAAAGGGTCACGTGGTTTTTTGTTTGGGTGTCCCCAAGGATCACGTGGGTTTTTGTTTGCTGTCCTCCAAGGGCCACGGGTTATTGTTTTCTGCCTCCCCAAGGACACGTGGTTATTGTTTACTGTCCTCCAAGGATCACGTTTTTATTTTTTGCGTCCCCCCAAGGATCACGTGGGTTTTTGTTTTTTTTTTCCTCCAAGGGTCACGGGTTTTTTGTTTTTTCCGTCCCCAAGAATCCAAAGTTTGGTTTTTGTTTTCGTCCTCCAAGGAAACCCCGTGGTTTTTTTGTTTTTTTCCCCCCAAGGATCACGTGGTTTTGTTTGCTGCCTCCAAGGACCATGTGGGGTTTTTGGGTTTTCTGACTCCAAGGAACAAATGGTTGTTTGCTTTCCTCCAAAGGGCCACCGGGGTTTTTGTTTGCTGTCCTCCCCAAGGGTCACATGGTTTTTTGTTTTTCAGTCCTTCCCCAAAGGGTCCCCGGGTTTTTGTTTGCTTCCTCCAAGGGTCACGTGGTTATTTGGGGGTGCCTCTAAAAAACCACGGGTTGGGCCCCCCCGTTTTGGGTTTTCCCCCCAAAAGGGGCAAAGGGGGTTTTTTGTTTGCTCTCCCCCCAAGGGCCACGTGGGTTGCTTTTGCTGTCCTCCAAGGATCACTGGAAATTTTTTGCCCGTCCCCCAAAAGGGTCACGTGGTTATTGTTTGCTTGGGCCTCCAAGGATCAAAGTGGGTTAAATTTTTTTGCTGTCCTCCAAGGATCAAAGTGGGGTTTTTGTTTGCTGTCCCTCCCAAAGGGGAAAAGTTGGTTTTTGTTTGGTGTCCTCCAAGGGGTCACGTGGTTATTGTTTTTCTTTTCCCCCAAAGGGCACCCTGGTTTTTGGGTTTTCTGTTCCCCCAAAGGGTCACGTGGTTTTTGTTTTTCTGTCCTCCAAGGGTCACGTGGTTATTTTTTTGCTGTCCCCCAAGATCACTGGTTTTTTGTTTGCTGTCCTCCAAGATCCGTGGTTGCTACACAGTACAACCTACAAAATTAAAACAAACCCCAAATCACCGTAAAAAAATACAAGCTTAAACAAACGAAGAAAAAGAAAAGAGAGAGAGAGAAAGAGAAGAGAGGGAAAGAGAAGAAGAGAGGAGAGAGAGAAAGAGGGGAGAGGAGAGAAGGAGAAAAAGAGGGAGAGAGAGAGAGAGAGAGGAGAGAGAGAGAGAGAGAGAGAACAGGCCCCCCCCACCCAATTTGGGCTGCTCTTCTCCAAGGGGATGTTGACAAACCCAAATGGGAAAGCCTCACTGGACACATCCTTAATCTACAACAAGAACAAAATTCCTCACCGGGAATTTTGTGACAAAGCCTACAGATCAGCCTTTGGGGGCTTTCGTTGTAGAAAAGGGGGCTACCCGCAAGTACAAAACGGGGAAGGTAAAAAGAGACCTCCTACCACCTATAACAGGAACTTTTCACAGGCCCAAACCTGTAGGGATAAAGGGTGCCCTTTTAAAAAATGGGTCAATTTCAAAATGGGGAAGGGGGACACTAAAAGAAAGTTAACATCAGGTAGGGTTAGGCCCCCAAAACCCCGGTGGTCCTTGGGCAAGGACAGACAAGGTTAAATGCCTGATGAACTCATTCCACCTCTAAATCGACAGGTGGGAACCCCCTTCACTTAGTCAAGAAAGGGAGAAACCCCCTTTTTCTGAACACCTTTTTCTACCAAAATTTCAAGTTCCTGATCCAGCCAAAGGGGCCCCCCCCTTGGCCCACCTGCAAGAACTGTTTTCAAAACGCCATTTGGGGACAAAAATGGGAGGGGGGAAGTGCATTTCCCCTTTTTTAAAAACGCTTGAAACCCAAAAAAAGGGGGGTGGGCCCCGACCCAAATTGAGCCCAAGATTTTGGGGAAGATGTTCCGACCATCAACAAAACCTCCCCCAACTCGCCCTCTTTCAGCACGGGCCCAGAAAAGGGGAAAATGGCCCTCTCCCAAGGAAAGAAGCAAATGTAGTCCCTTTCACTAAAGGAAAGCAGAGCAGAAATCAGCAACTACAAACCATTTTCAAATGCTGTCAATTTACTGGGGAAATCCTTTAGACAAAAATCTCAAGACCCAAAAGACAAAAGTTTTTTTTATACCAAATCACTACTTGGGATAAATCAATATTTGGGTTTTAGTAAAGGTTTCTTTTGCTGCTGATCCCGTTGTTAAACCTCTCCACAAAAATGGCACCAGAAATGGATGAATCCAAAACACTGTGTGGTAACACTGGACATTGCTGGGGCCCTTTTGGGCCGGGGGTGGCACCAGGGCCCCTTAAACAAAAATTCAAGCAATGGGGAAAAGCAGGCTCTAAGCTAAGTCTCCTCATTATTTACCCTTCAAAGGGAATCCTAAGTTTAGTTCTCAAAGGAACGGAAACACAAACATCCTATTGGGGCAAGGGTTCCAAAAAGGAAGCGTGCCCGGGGCCAATTTTTAAAGGAATGTCTACTTCAACGCCTTCCCTTTAATCCCCATCCCCGAATCACAACATAAGCAGTGAAATGTACACTGACATTCACTTATCCAAGAAAGAAATGCCACTGCTCTAAGCAAAATCAATCACCAGCTAAAAGTTAATCACTTTTGGGGAAAAAATGGGGAAGAAAATTTTCATCTTTAGAAAACGCAAAAGATTATCGTCAAGGGGACCAGATGGAAAAACTGGTGGGAAATAGTAAGGAAGAAAATTTGGGGGGTGTTGGGACCTGGAGAAGAAGTTGATATCCTTAGGGGGAAATTTGCCTCCAAAATAACCATGAAGAACCATGTTGTAAATCTTGCAAAACAAGGCAGCCAGAAGCTTACAGCACTTCGCCGTATCTCGCATCTGCTTGACAGTAGGGGTTGCAAGATTCTGTACGAGGCACAAGTACGCTCATACCTTGAGTATGCTCCACTTTCTTGATTTGCCTGCCCCCCCTCTCATCTGCAACTGCTTGACAGAGTAGAGAACAGAGCAAGACGTCTCATCTCTCGCCTGGACCCATCCTGGATAGATCTGTCATTTCAGCAGAGCCTTCAACACAGGAGGGATGTGGGTGGCCTTACTGTTATGTACAAGGCCAATATTGTCAAAATACCACACTTGGATCCACTTCGAGGACAGCGTGAAACAAGCTTTTATGCCACAAGACGGGCAGAAAGCAGCAACTTCACTCTGGCTGTACCTTTCTCCAGAACATCACTCCATCTGAGATCATATATACCCAGGATGGCTCGAGTATGTAACACATTCGTACATCTCGTTGTACATTCGTACAACGAGATAAAGTCAGTTGATCAAATGAAAATGCTGGCCCACAGATGGCTCCAACTTCATCCTGTTCCCTACTTGTATGTCTCATAACAAAAAAATGCTTTCAAATGAGCTGATGTAGGTAACAGCTCTTAGCTTGCCAATAAAGTTAGGAATCCTTAAACTGTAAATAGCTTGTCAATAAAGTTAGGGATCCTTAACCTTGTACAAACCCTGTGTAAAAAAAAAAAAAAAAAAAAAAGAGAGAGAAGAGAGAGAGAGATAGAGAGAGAGAGAGAGAGAGAGAGAGAGAAGAGAGAGGAGAGAGAGAGAGAGAAGAGAGAGAGAGAGTGAGAGAGAGAGAGAGAGAGAGAAAGGGGAAGAAGAGAGAAAAGAGAGAGAGAGAGAGAGAGAAGAGAGAGAGAGAGAGGAGAGAGAGAGAGAGAGAGAGAGAAAAAAATAAAAGAAAGGGAAAGAAGATCCGAGAAAAAAAATGTCGGAAAAAGAAAAAAAGAAAAGAAAGGAAAAAAAAAAAAAAGAATTCCCCCAAAAGCCCCTTATTCAAGACCATCCCAAGAAAAAAACTGTAAATTTTTATTGAACTAATAAGTAACCTCAAATCAAAAAACACCACGGGGGTTAAACCCCATCGAGGTCAAACCTACCGGGCTATGCTGGTCACAATAAGTTTTACTTGGAATTTAAAATTTGACCCTTTCATTTAACGGGTTTTAGCCCTCATGTTAAATCGTCAAGCCCTTAATCAGTTTTTAACGGCCCGTAAAATTTTTAACCCCCCCAAAGTTTTAAGACATCATTT
>NW_026508682.1:0-11494 GCF_026875155.1 Cherax quadricarinatus
CCTTAATCCTATATTTCATGGGTAAAATCTCTTATGTACATCAAAATTTAAAATGTTGTATTGTAAAAAAGGTAGTGTTACTCACCTGGTTAGACACACAGGTGTTACTCACCTGTGTTAGCCCAAGTGTTACTACACTGTTGTTGACACACAGGTGTTACTCACCTGTGTTAGACACACAGGTGTTACTCACCTGTGTTAGACACCACAAACACTGTTTATTGTTGTCTTCTTTCTTTGTTTGTTGGGTTTATCAGGGCCACTGACAACATCAGCCGGAGTGTCCAGTCCGCTGCCTCGATCCTACCACAAAAATGTTGGCCAAGGCTGGCCCATGACAGACAAGGAACAAAAGTTCCTTTGTAAATGGAGATCGAAACTTCAAATTTCAACTTTGAAGCCGGAGGACCCTCTTGTCAAGCCCCAGCAGAGAGGGACGCCCTTGTCAAGCCCCAGCAGAGAGGGACGCCCTTGTCAAGCCCCAGCAGAGAGGGACGCCCTTGTCAAGCCCCAGCAGAGAGGGACGCCCACACTCCCACCTGAGTACAGTAACCGGCTTCCCACCAAACACCGTTAAAGAATTTCCCGCAGAGCCGAAAAAATGGAGCTGGCTACAGTAAGCCGATGAACAGGTGCCCCTCATGTAGAGTGCCCGGCGGGCTAAATAGACGAGGACAAGCGTCCCAGTGAGAAAGGGGGTTAATTTGTCACTGATACTCACGCGAGAGAGAGACGTTCACACCCGACGAAGGCTGGCGCAGAAGTCCCTTCGTTACAGCCACCCACCAACAACACAAGTTGTTGTTGTTTATAGGGCCACTGACAGTGTACGTCGTATCGAGCCCTGACTTCCGGAGCTCGGAAAAGGAACCTCGCCTGAAGTGCAAGGATTAAGTAAGTAACTAAGTAAGTGAGTGAGTAAGTAAGTTTATTCAGGTATACACAAATACAGTTACATAGATTATCATACATTGCAGCATATGTGTAAAATACCTAGGATAACCCAAAAAAGTCAGACGGGGTGAATTATTTCCATTGGTGTCCTTTTACCTTATTACTATAATATAAAGGTGATAATATCTTATTAATATTCTATAAAGGAGATAATATCTTATTATCATACTATTAAGACTATCTACTACACGATGGTCATTAAGACAACTACACGAGAGTCATTTATTTATTTATTTATTTATTTATTTACAATTTGAGCACACATACAGAGGTACAAAAAAATACAGAAAAGAGCAGCATGCCAAAGCCACTTATACTATGCATACCATTACGGGCTGGCTTAAAATTAACTTAAGATTAACTAAGCAATGATGAAATCAGTGATAAAACATTAATGTAAACAGATTACTATAAAGCACAAGTGAGTATTACAAAGACAGGTCATATGGTTGCATGCATTGCTGTACATTCAGTCATATGGAGTATTCTGTTAGGTTTACCTGGAGTTTACCTGGAGAGAGTTCCGGGGGTCAACGCCCCTGCGGCCCGGTCTGTGACCAGGCCTCCTGGTGGATCAGAGCCTGATCAACCAGGCTGTTGCTGCTGGCTGCACGCAAACCAACGTACGAGCCACAGCCCGGCTGATCAGGAACTGACTTTAGGTGCTTGTCCAGTGCCAGCTTGAAGACTGCCAGGGGTCTGTTGGTAATCCCCCTTATGTGTGCTGGGAGGCAGTTGAATAGTCTCGGGCCCCTGACACTTATGTATGGTCTCTTAACGTGCTAGTGACACCCCTGCTTTTCATTGGGGGAATGGTGAATCGTCTGCCAAGTCTTTTGCTTTCGTAGTGAGTGATTTTTCGTGTGCAAGTTCGGTATAGCCCTCTGGATTTTCCAGGTTATATAATCATGTATCTCCCCCTCCGCTTTCCCAGGGGAATACGGTTTAGAAACCTCAAGGCCCCCAAAATAATTGGGGTGTTTTATCTCCTTAGCGCCCGTTGAAATTCTCTGTACATTTCTAGGTCGGAAATTTTCCCTGCCTTGAAATGCTGTTAGGGCAGCAATATTCCAGCTAGATAGAAAAGGACCTGAAGTGTCATAGGGCTTGGCACCCAGTTTTAAAGGTTCTATTATCCATCCTGTCATTTTCTAGCAGATGCGTTTTGATCAATGTTATGGGCTTAAGGGGAGATCCCCGCTAACCCCAGGTTTTGGTTTTTTTTTTTTTTAAAAAAAATTTTGTTTTGGAAATTTAAATTTTATTTTAAATTTTAAAATTAAAATTTTATCTTAATTTATTTTTTTTGGATAAAGATTTTTTGCCTTTTCTTGTTTAAAAAGAATGATCAGTTTTGGGGTTATTGAAAAGGGGGGGTTGGTGAATTTTTTTAGGGATATAGGGTGAAACGGTGGGGCTGTCTGTGTTTGGGGAAGAGTTTTAGAGGTCGATTTATTTCATTTTTTTTTTAGAAATTTTGTATGGGATTTTTGTTATTTTTGTGGATTTTTTGCCTTTTTGATGGGGACATTTCGGGCTTTTGAAATTTTTTTTAATTTTTTTTTTGTTTTTAAAAGCAACCTTTTGTAGGAAAGTAAAGGGAGGGCCCTTTTTTTTGTTTTTTTTCAAAAAAAGGGGGGGGTTTTGGGTTTCTTTCTTTTGGGCCTTTAAAAATTTTTATTGGGATTTAGTTTTGGGTTTTTCTTTTGGGGTTTTGCCCCTTTGTGGAGTGGGGGAGTCTTTTTTTAAAAAGGGGCCCCCGGGATTCCCTTATTGGTTTGGGGGTCGTGAAAGGGGGTTTTGATTCTTTTTAAAAGGTTTGAGTTGGCCTGGGGGGGGTTGTAAGGCCCCAAACATTTCTTGGGGAACACGGAAAGGTTTGGTTTTAATTTTTTCCCCCCATAAAAATTTTTTGATTTTACTTAGTTGTTAGGGCCCTTTAAAAAAAGGGTTTTTTTTGGGGAGTCATTTTTTGCTTTTGTTTTGGCCCTTTTTTTAGGGGGAAAATCTTTTCTCATTTTTGATTTGGAAGGAAAAATCTTTTTTTTTTTCGTTTTTTTTTAGGGTTTTAGTTTTGGTTTGATTTAAAAGGGTTTTTTAGTTAATTATCGATTTTTGAAAGGTTTTTGGGGGGCCAAATTTAATTTAAATTTTTTTCCCCTTTTATTTTTCCTGCCTGGGAAAGGGGGTGTTCTTTATTTTAAATTCTTTTTTTAAGGAATTTTTTGAAAAGGTAGGTTAAATTTTCTGGCTGTTTTTGTGGTTATATATTTAGCTTTATGGTTAGGGGGCTTGGACATGTTTTTGTTTTGGTTGGGAAATTTTGGGGGTTCTGACTGGTTTTTTTTTTGGGGGGGGGTCCCGAAAAATTTTAATCCTTTTTGTTTTTGAGGGTTTTTTTTGATTTGGGGAATTTTTTCGCTATTGTTATTTTTGGGGGAGGGTTTCTAAATTTTAGGCTTTTTATTTCTGGTTTTTTGAATTTTTAAAATTTTTAAATTTTTGGTTTTATCAGGCTGGGGGTTTTTTTGGAACTTTTTTGTATCCCCATTTTATGTTAATAAAAGGGATTTGGGTAGGATGGGGTTTCCAGAATGGGCAAATTTTTTTCACTGTTTGGGTTTGGGATGTTGATGGAGGTTGAGCTAAAATATTTTTTTTCGCTTTTTAAAAATTCCACTCGTTTTTTTTGCTTTTGAAAAATGGGCCCCCGGAATTAAGGAACCCCCCCCCTTTTCCGATTACATTTTTGGTTGAATGGGTTTTTTATTGTAATATCCTTTTTGGGGCCGGGTCAATTGTTTGTTGGGGAACAGTCCCTGAAATTTTTTTGGGTTTTTTTTTTAGACCCGTATATTGGGATTTTTCGGACGGTGGTTTTGGTTGGGGGGGGGGGGTTTTTTTTTTTTTTTTTACTTTTGGGTTTTATGGGGGATGACGTTTCCCCCGGAACTGGATTTTGTAGTTTTGATTTTGATTTTTTTTTCCCCTTTTCAAAAAACCTTCCCCGGGGGGGGTCCCTTTTTGGTGGGTTTTTTATTTTTTCCCCCTTTTTGGGTTTCCCAATTTGTTAAGGGAGTTTTCGATGAAAGGACATTTTGGGAAAATTCAGCCCAAAATTTTATTTTCCTGTTGAATATGGGGAAAAGGATTTTTGGGTGGCTATTAGTCCCATTGTTTTAGATTTTGAAAAGTAAAGTTTTTATAAAATCCCCTTGTTTTCCCTTGTTTGGGTTTTTTATTATTTTTTGGGTTTTTCCCCCTTTTTTTTCTTTCCCAAAAAATGGAGTCCCCAAAATTGTTTTTTAAAAAAATTATTTTTGGGCCTTTTTTTTTCCCGGGGAAAAATTTTTTTAAAATTGGTTTTTTTTTTTTTTTTAAGTTTTAAAAGGCCCAAAACCCCATTATTTTATAAAATTTTCCCCGGATTAATTGATCCGGAAAAATTATTCTTTATGTTAAAAAGTATTTTTAATTTTGCTAAAGTAGTTACCTTTTTTTTAAAAAAATAGCTTAATTATGCCCCGGGACCAATCCACTTCACCAATTTCCCCGAAAATACTTTTTATTTTCCCAAAAATTTAGCCTTTAATTTGGGAAATTGGGAATAAGGGAAAATTGCCAGACTTTTTTTTTTATTGTTTAAAAGTTCGGTTTTCTATAAAATTTGAGCCCTTTTTTTCCCGGAAGTAAATTTTATTTGGGATACCCGAAATTTTGTTTTAAATTGGTTTTTTTTGGGAAATTTAAAGGGGGCCCCCCTTTTAAAAAAATAAATTTTTTGGGGGTTTTTTATAAAGTCAAAGCTTTAAAAAAATTATGGGATTTATGCAAAAGAATTTAATTTTTTTATTAAAATTTTTTTAAAATTTTTTTTAAAACCCTTTTTTTTTTTATTGGAATTAGCATTCTATTTTAAAATTTTTTTTTTAAAGGGGTAAACCCCATCCCTTTAAAATTTGGGTTTTTTGTCCGAAAAGTTTAAAAAATATTCAACGCGGGCGAAATTTGGGGTTCCCCCCCAAGGGTTCACCGAAGGGTTTGGACGTTTGTTGATCATGGGGCACTTTTTAAAATATGGCGGTATTGGCAAACTAAGGAAAAGGAAAAATTTTACCCTTTTTTGTTTTTCTTACAAAAGTTCTTGATTTAGGGTGGAAAGGCGCTTCCCAAAAACGAAAGGGGATTTTTTTCAAAGCTGTTTGGCTTTTTTTTTTTTTTTTTTTTTCCGGCCCCCGCAAAAAATGCTATATTATCACTATAGTTGTGGTGCAAATTTTGGAGGAAAGGGGCTTTTTCGTAGTAAAAATTGTTTCCCTTGTGTATTAAAGCGCCCTGGTAACTAAGGTCAAAATTACAAAAGCTTTAGTAAATCAAGAGATCCCCGTGGACTTCTTTTTTTTCTTTTGCAGTGTTATATGTTCAGATTGATAAATTGCATCATTTTTTTTCCCCTTCGCTTTCGGGTGAGTGGGCGCACTGCGCAAACAGTCCTGCTTTCTCTGGTGCGCAATTCCTGTTTTTACCAAAATGGCTGCCAGTACCCCAGGGAGCAAACCCTGTGTGTTGACCTTGTTAAGGGGGAATTTCCCGTACGAATGCCTTGTTTATATTACCACGATTATACGGGACCGTTTGCATTGAAGTTGAAGAATAACACGGAATAGCAACTTAAATGTTTCATCACGAAACTTCATAAGTTCTGCAAGTGGAGGCATATGAAAAGACGGTGGAACTCAGTACCAGGAAAAAGAGAAACATCGACCGTATCATCTGGTCTGGAGGTACGCCAGCGGGTGCTCAAAATAACTACACCTGGTTGAGGAATCCGCAACGTTCCCTTTCAAGGCAGACGAAGTGGATGATTCAGAGAGACATTTCAAAGATATGTGAGGTGCCATTCTCTAACTTTAGTTTGATGGACGGAAGGGAATCAATGAAGGGTTTGCCGCTGGATCGTACACCGTCAAGATTCTTTAAGAAGGACCTATTCCATCGTATGTTGCCCCATGGAGGATTTTAGGAACACAGCAGTATGTGACCTACGTGGGACAACGCAAGACGATCGCCTGTGCGGCGCTTTTGACCACATGGTGGCTGATGAGGTAACAAGCAGCACGCCGCGGCCCTTTGGAATGGCAAGTAGTCACAAGACTCAGGCGGAACCTCTGCCGAGACTTTGAGTGCAGCAGGCAAAGGGTAATTGGGCGGACTAAGTGGAGGGCGGTTAGAGAATTGTGTGACACTACCAAAGTGGGGGGGGGGCTTCGGATGCCCCCCGCGAAACGGCCCGGGAGTTAGCAGCAGCCTGAGGGGGTGTGAGAGACCGATGATCCACAGGAGTTACTACGCCCCTACAGAGATGATTAAGTCATTCCCGGAGGAGCCAGCAAGGAGAACCCATCTCAGACAGGAGAATCAGATGGTTTAGAGAGGACTTGATTGAGCAGATTCCAGAGCCTCTGGGTCAGAGCCTGGCATTGCAGTTTGCTACAGGTTGAAGGCTGAGGGAGCCACAAGGTAATGGAATACTGAATAAGGAAATTTAGGGCACATCTAGAAAGAGGCTGGAGGCTCGTCGATGAGGCGGTTATAACACCAACTCAGCATACAGGAAGAAGACGTGGGGGAGTGATTTAGAAGGGGCAGGGTAGTTGCACAGGGGGAGGGTTACAGGCGGGAAAGAGTGCACGGAAAAGACAGATGCAGCAAAAAGTGGAACAGACAGGACACAGAGACATAGAGGAAAGCCACCCTTTCTGAATCCTTTAAGTGTCTCACGATAAACGTTAATGGCCATAGAGACTGACGGTAAAACGAGTATGGTAGAGGATGATTTGCGGCGTTTTAACATTGATGTGTGATTTATTCAAGAACACAATTTCAATTAGTGGCAGAGAGTTGAGGCTGAACGGATTAGGATGTATGTTGGTAGTTTCAGGGAAATTAAAGGGGGGGGTGGCAGTGGCAGTGAGGAGTCCAGCCCATTCCAACGTGCTCAAGTGGGAAAGGGAGGGGAGGGGAGGGTTGTGAGGTGGGCGGGAATAAGGGGTGGAGATTAGAGTAAGTTTCCTGGGGATATAAATGCCGGCAGATAGTAACATAGGGTAAAAGGTGAATTTTGTAAGGACGGTTTTGCTTTCTACAATGCGGGGTTTACCACTGTTTCTATAATAGTGGGGATTGGAAATTGTGTAATCAGGAATAAGGATGTGAGCCGAGAGGAAGCAGGTGAGATGCTTGGGGTAATTGAGGGATTTTGTTGGGGATGCAGGGGTTTATGAACATAGCAGTGGCGATGGGTGGGAAAGTAGAGCACACGTTTATGCGGAGGGATTATGCGGCCAGGTTTTGGTCGTATATATATAACTCGAGATATACACAGTAGAACGAGTAATGACGATAGATTTAGGTTTCGGACCATCGTGCCGTTTTTGGCAGAGATGGGCATGGGAAGGGATGGTTCGTAGGTATGTTGGTAATTGGAAAAGAATTGAGGCTCTTCAGGAGAGGGGAGGGGTTGTTTTATAGGAATGGTGGCAAGCAACAAAGGGAGTCCTCGCACGAAGAGGAGGCTGACTTGGAATGGTGGGAGAAGCACGCTAAATTGCTAGATTAGGAGTAATACCAGGCATAGAGACCGGGATGAGGCGAGGTGGAGGTATGGTTAACAGAAAAATTTAGAGGGGCAGCAAAATGATTGTTTATGAAGGGGAGGGGGGGATAACATGGAGAAATAGAGGATTTTAGGAAGATTGAGAGGAAATACAAAATTCTCGTTATTGAATGCCATACGTGTGAGGGAAGTTTAGGGAGGTTCTATGGGGTGACAAACCGTCAGGATTGTGTTTTGAGGAGATTTAGGAATAGGCCACAGATGACTACGATTATGGAGTTAGAGGATGAAAGAGGGTGGGGGGGATATAGGGGATATAGGGATACAGGCGCCTCCCTTACAGGCTACGGAAAAGAAAACAAGCGGGCAATAAAGAGGTCAATATATCTGAAATGCGCAGGGAGACACACTGGTCAGAGAAAAAGCAAGCATCGAACTTAAGGCTAAAATAATCCTTTAGGAGTCAGGAATCGCGGAAGAACTAAAAAGCCATAAATGAAGTCGAAAGAAACCCAAAGTATTTCTCGCGCTGATTCCAAACAAATCGAGAACAACTCGCAGTATTGGCCCCTACTTAAACAAGCTGGGTCCAACACAGATGACAACAAGAAATGAGTGATCTACAAGTCCCAATATGACTCAGTTTTTAGCAAGCCGTAACCAACTGAGAGTCGAAGATCCAATAATGAATTTTTTATGAAGAGCCACAAAATTTGATTAACACA
The DNA here is from genome assembly GCF_026875155.1 of Cherax quadricarinatus. Taxonomy (NCBI): domain Eukaryota; kingdom Metazoa; phylum Arthropoda; class Malacostraca; order Decapoda; family Parastacidae; genus Cherax; species Cherax quadricarinatus. The sequence goes on from NW_026508682.1 coordinate 8,296, forward strand.
AGCCTATCCGATGTTACCTGACGCCAAATGACTTCGAACAGGCGATAAATGACATGCCATGCACTCTGCCCCAGGGCCATACTCAAGGAACTCTGTGTTTCATCAAGAACTGCAAGAAGCCCCTATCACGAGCCTTTTCCATCCTATGAGGGGAGCATGGACACGGGGCCGTCCCTCATACTAAAACAAATACATAGCCCCACACCACAAAGGGGGCAGTAAAGCAATATATATAACAGCAAAAGACCTACAGACCAAATAGCCTAACATGCCCATAACATAAAAATCTTGAAAGGGTCCTAAGAGCAGATCACACCCATCTAGAAACCCATTCCGTTACACAACCCAGAGGCAACATGGTTTTAGAACAGGCGCTCCTGTCTGTCTCAACTACAGGAAGCCCTACGACCAGGTCCAAAATGCACTAGAAGACAAAAAAGAAAGCAGATGTAATATATACACTTTGCAAAAGCCTTCGACAATTGTGACCATGGCGTAATAAAAAGCGCACAAAATGCACTCTAAAGGAATAACATGAAAAGTCGGTCGATGGAACCTATAATTTCCTCACTAACAGAAACACAGAGAGTAGCGTCAACAGAGTAAAGTCCGAGGCAGCTACGGTGAAAAGCTCTGTTCCACAAGGCACAGTCTAGCTCCCCTTGTTCCTCATCCTATATCCACATAGAAAAGGGAAGTCAGCCACAGCACCGGTCTTCCTTGCGAGACACCCGAATCTGCGACAGTGTCTTCCATTGCAGACACTGAAAGGGCTCCAGGGGATTTTCAACCAAAATTTTTCAGGGGGCTGCAGAAAAAAATTGAAGCAACGATGAGAAATTTAAAATACTCAGATAGGTAAAACATGGGGAAAATTTAAATCTTAAAATCAATACAAAACAAATTCGGCCACAAAAAAGAGCAAAACACCAACGTCAAAGACCTGGATATTATTCGAGATCACCTTAAAGGGCCCATAACATTGTATCAATTGCATCTCAAGAAAAATGACAGGAGGGATAAAAAACCTTAAAAACTAGGGGGGCCCAAGCCCATGATGACCTCTTCAGGTCACTTTTCTATCTAGGCTGGAATTTTCTGCACTCTAACAGCCCCTTTTCAAGGCAGGTGAAATTGCCGACCTAAAAATGTAAAAAACTTTCCGGCGCGCAAAAGGAGAAACACCTAAAATACTGGGGGGCTTAGGTTTCAAAACCTGTTTTCCCGGGAAGCAGGAGGGAAGATAAAAATATTATTACACCGGGAAAATCCTAGGGGGACTAGTACCGAACTTGCACACGAAAACACTCACAAAACGAAAGCAAAAGATTTGGGCAGACGATGCACCACCCCCCAATGAAAACGGGGGGTGTCACTACACGTTAAAGACCATACTAAGGTCAGGGGCCCAAAACGTTCAACGCCTCCCAGCACACAAAAGGGGATTCCCCAAAAACCCCTGGCAGTCTTCAAGCTGCCGGACAAGCACCTAAATCAGTTCCTATCACCCGGGGCTGTGGCCGTACGTTGGTTTGCGGCGCCAGCAGCAACCCTGGTTGATCGGGCCTGATCCACCAGGGGCCGGTCAAAACCCGGGGCCGGGGGGGCTTTGACCCCCGAAACTCTCCCCGGGGTAAACCCCAGGTAGGGCAGGTATTTAGTACCCCCGATGGAAGGCAATATGCTATCTTTGGTTTGGGGGGGAATTTAAGCAGGGGGGGAGGAGAGGGAGGGAAGTTCTGGGAAAGAATTCGAGGTTTTTTTAGGGAAGGGGGAAAAGCGGTAATGGAGGGAGGAAGTGAGGAGGAGGGGGAGAGCTAATGGGGTTGAGTAGGGGAAAAACGCCAGGGATTGTGGGAATCCCATGATTTCTATATTAACATTGGGATTTATGAAGGAATGCTGGGCCGTTTTTAACTGATGAAGGGAAAGGGGAGTTTTTGGGAATGCAAGCACGGGGGAGCAGTTTTGGTCTATAAAGGGGGGGGGAAAGACCTTGGGTGCTTTTTTTGGGAATCCCCTCATGTTTCAGATTAAAAGTTTTTTTCGAAGGGTTTTAGGTAACCGTAAAAAAGGTCCTTGAACCCATCCACATAAGGTCAGTGTGGGATTCAGGTCGAAGTATCGAAGGGGGGATGGAAGAATTAAAAGGGTTTGTGGAGGGAAACAAGGGGGGGGGATTTTGGGGGATTGAGGAACAGGCCATGACGTGTAGATAGAAAATATGTTTTTGGAGATTTTTTCAAAAACGGGTTTTGGGGAGAGATTGTGCCTGGGGGGCTACTTTGTAACGCCGCAAAGGTAAGGTACAGGTTAATGGAAGTTTGGGGTTCCGGGGGAGATGGGGAAGGGTTTGCGACGGGTGCCCCTTGTTTAAATCCTTTTTCAGCATGCAGGGCCCTTTTATAGGGTTAAGAGGAAGGAGTGGGGGGAACAGGGAGAGGGGGGACATGGGAGATGTGGTATTGGGGTATGTGATGACACCACAGTTTTGGTGGGAGGGGGAAAAAGGGTTGGGGGAAGTGGGACTAATAGAATTTTTTTCGGGGACAGGGATAGGGGAGTGGAGCAAATCAAAGTTATTAAAGAGGCACAGGGGGGGGGGGTTTGGGGACAGTTGGGGGGAACGTATTGGGTAGAATTTAAAATATGGGGTTTTTGTATATGGGGGACGATAGGGAGGCGCAAAAAAATTCAAAGGAAATTTGAGAGGCATGGGTAGGACACGGTGGAAGGGGTGGGGGTGTAACATTGCAGCAAGGGGAGTGGGAGAAATACACTTGTGTACAGAAAGTGTGGGGGGTGGCAGAAAAATCCCCTGAGGTTTTGCAATAGGAAATGGAGAGGGTAGTTTTGAGGTATGTGTGGGGATAGGGAACCCCGGGTACGGAAGGAGGTGGGATGAGGGTGTACGGGAGGGGGGGGGTCTTTTACCTTTGGACACACGAGGAAGGCAGTGTATTGGGAAGCAGCGGGATTTGAGGGTGGGAGGGGAGAGGGGGAGAAAGGGGGAGAGAGGGCATGGGGGTGTGCGAAAGGGAAGGGGGAAGGCACTACGAGTGTGAAGATATGGGCAAATTTGTTGCGTAAAGGAAGCAAAAAAAGTGAGGGTAAGTAGGCGGGGGGGACAGGGTTGGCAGGGTACTGATACAGGGAGTGCTACATACCCGAGTATATTTGGGAAGGGGATTTGGGGGAA
>NW_026508683.1:0-13418 GCF_026875155.1 Cherax quadricarinatus
TAACCTAAAATATTAAATATCTCATAATACTTCTTAGGAGTCATTTAGGAATTACAAAACCTTGTATAGAATCACAAAAGAATTTTATTTGGCCAAAATTAAAGAAAATGTGAAGAATCATATTAGGTGTTGCCGAGAATGTCAGCAAGTAGGGAAACCTGGACATTCCATTAAACCTGCACCTCTCCAACCTATACCTGCTGATGGAGAACCTTTTGCAGATTTAATTATAGATTGTGTAGGTCCACTACCTAGGTCAAAGTCTGGAAATCAATATTTATTTACGATTATGGATAAAGTAACCAGATATCCTGAAGCAATTCCCATGCGCAGTATTAATACTAAAGCTATTCTCAAAGCTTTAACAAAATTCATTTCTTGTTTTGGCATTCCTAAAACTATTCAAAGTGATCAAGGTACTAACTTTACTGCCAAAGCATTTAGGGAAGTATTAACTAGGTTAGGGATAATCCACAACTTATCCACTGCCTATCATCCTCAGTCCCAAGGCGCCTTGGAAAGATTCCATCAGACGTTAAAAACCATGATGAGAACTTTTTGCATGCACTTCCTACAGACTGGGATGAATCACTACTTGTTGCTGTTCTCAGTACGAGAGACGGTGCAAGAGTCTACAGGGTATAGTCCGTTTGAGCTGATCTTTGGGCACAATGTACGAGGTCCTCTTCGGGTGCTCAAAGAAGGATGGATGGGAGAAGACGTTAGCTCAACACTCTACAACCCGTCTTCAAGGTTGCAGGTGGAAACGTCTGTTAGCCAAGGCTAACCTAAAGACAGCTCAAAGTAAGATGAAACAGAGGTATGACAGAAGTGCACAATTCCGCTCCTTCCATCCAGGAGACAAGGTGTTGGTGCAGGAACCTATACCTGGCCACACCTTGAAAGCTAGATTTATGGGACCTATGCAGATTGTAAGTAGATTATCTGATGTAAATTATGTGGTAGCTCCATTGATAAGACCTCAAAAACTAAAACTTACCACATTAATCAATTAAATATTTCCATACACCAGATAAAGTCCAGTAATGACTCTGTCCTCTACCTCTGAGGACGACTCTGATTCTTTGCACTCTATCTCTGAAATTAATATTAAACTTTCAAATTCTGTCCTCCTCAAGGATCCTAGCCCTTTAATGGAGGGGCTATCTGAAACGCAAGCAACAAATTTAACGGAGCTTCTACAGTCATATCCTAATATTTTTTCGGATATGGCCGAAAAAATGTACGGTTAGGTTATCATTGTAGGATGTGGGGAAACTCTAAAACCAATTAATCTCTCCCCCTACAGGCTAATACTGAAAAGCCAAAGGTACTTCAGCGGGAAGTAGAATTTTTGTTAAGCATGGTTTAGTGGAGGAGTCAAGTAGTCCATGGGACTTCACCGTGATCCTTGTGAAGAAGGCTGATGGAGGGTTTCGTATGTGTACAGACTACCCATAAGGTGAATGAGGTCACAATTACAGATGGTTACCCTCTTCCTCGTTGGATGACGTAATTGGACTTTGTGGGGTAAGCTACTTTTGTATCCAAGTTTAGATCTCCCTTAAAGTGCTACTCTCAGGTACCTTTGCGGATAAGGCGAAAAGAAAAATCTCAGCCCTTCGTAATTCAGGAAGGTCCATTATCAATACCACAGTTACCCTCCCGGAAAGAAAAATTCCCCTCTTCATTCAGAAATGATCATCAGGCTAAATAACGGAATGAAGCACGGCAGCATACCCTAGATGATATTGTTGTGGTGTCTGATACTTGGGATCAAACCTACTTAGACTTAAGGGCTCTTTTTTGAGACCTTTAAGAGTTCCCATTTATCAGTTAATGATCTAAATCTTTCCTTTGGCCAGGCCACTGTCACTTTCTAGGCCATGGATGTATGTAGTGGTAAAGTTGCACCTAACTTGCTAAAGTTCTTGCTATTAAGATTATCCAGTTCTCATGCTAGGAAATCTCTTCAACGTTTCCTAGCATGATAGGATTTTAAAAAGATTCTGTAAGGAATTTCTCAGTTATTGTGCCTCTATACCTCTCTTACCAGTCACAAAGTTCTCTTTTAATAGGACTCAGACTGTAACACTGCTTTTAATAAAGCAAAAAGATTATTGTGTGAATGCACCATTCTCTTGTCTCCAGGACTTCTCCAAACCTTTTCATTACAGGTTGAATGATTGTGGTTGGTGTTGGGGCAGTACTATTACAAATCGGGGAAACAAGAAGTTGCAACCTGTAGCATACTTTTCAGCCAAAGGTCCAGCAACACAGAGGCTTATTCTACCATAGAAAAGAAGCCCTCGCGCTGGTACTGGCTGTGGAGCATTGCGATGTTTATTGTGGGCCAGACAATCGCAGGTGGTCCCACTGTCTTACAGTGATCACAATCCTCTGTATATCTTCCAAGCATGATGATCACAACAAAAAGCTTTGAGCTGGACCACTAAGGCAGCAGGCCTATAAGTCTTTCCATTAAAATATATTCCAAGCAAAGAAAATATGTGGCAGGTCTCTATCTAGAGTTAATATTTTTAATTTATTTGGTTAGGTTATTATTTGAGGTAGTCACCCCTTTTCATGCTTTTTTTTTATCCCCTGGTGTGGTTTTATTTTTTTTTAGTGAGGGGATGCGGGTACTGTCCGCCTGTATCTTGGACCTTATGCTAGCCTGACTGGACTGTGTCATCATTTAGTTTAGGGTTTGGCTTTTGGTCACGAGAAAGCTGAGCTCTGTCTAAGAGTTGGATGGTGAGAGGAAAGGCGGTCCATTATATTGTAGCATGGTGGCACGGTACCTCTGGGAGGTGGCAGCCTAATCCTGAGCCTTCTTGGGGTGGACGGTGTGGCATGCAAAGAGTACGTAACCTTTATTCGGCGATGTACACCCCTCATTTACAGCTATTCCCCAAACCAGCGAACCAGGTTGCTAAGAGTTGATGATGGGGCCCCGTCGTTCAACTTGTGTCCAGGTTCTAGTCAATAAGAAGATGGTTTTGCAATCACAGAGGCTATGTGGGTACCACTCTCCTGTCTGCCCATGTCATTCCCATTTAGAAAAACTGGTGAACCCGGTCTGCTATCTTGTGGCTTTATTCTGCCTTGCTCTACCTGGAGGGCACTATTACTTATCACTGTACATAGTGAACATTATTCCTGTTCTAAATTGGTGTAGGACTAATATAAGTCTAAAACTTTTTCTGCTGTGTTTATTTTGCTCCATTACACCCAGGATAACAGCCATTTGGAATCCTGGGTTGTAATATATAGTAAAAGATAGTTTCATGCGGTAATTGTTTTAAGGTGGGGTAATTCCAGCTCCCGCTATCCACCCCCTTTTTCATCCTCCAGGAAGTGATAGTTTGATTGTCGGCTGCTTGGTAAGGTAGGGTCAGTCTAACTCCTGCTATCTTCCCCTCCTTCTTCCCCCCCCCCCGAAAAGGTGACGTGTGGGGCTCCTGTCCAACAGTAATCACTAGACTCAAGCTCCAGCACTACTGTAAGTACATGCATGCCTAGTCATTCTAGGTGGTTTTTGTTGAAGCTTCAATTTTGACCAATTATAACTTTGTCCTTTCAGTCTTGCTCTAGGTTGATGTTGTAATGATCACCACGTCTTTTTAGGTATTGTACTTATCTGGTGAGTGATTTCTTAAGAAGTGGGTAACCTGTCTATCTTTCCGGCTAGGAATGAAGAGAGGGTTCACCTGCAATCAACGAGTAGATATTGAAGGAGACGGACTAACGTTCGGTGATATCCCCAAATTTTGATTCCACTTACCTGTTTGTGTATGGCCAGTAGCAGATATAACCCCTTTCCCCCAATACTTTTTTTATTTTTTTTTATTTTTTTTTTTTTTTTTGTTGCAAGTTGGGGGAGAAAACTGCATTCCTGTCATCTCGGAAGGATTATTGAAAGCTAGAAATCTGTGAGAACGAGCCGTGTGGGTTTGTCATCAAACACTGCGACCCTCCCCATCATAAGCAACGGCTACGATTTCAAGAACAAGCAGTGTCACCAACACCTGACACCCAAGTTTTTATTTATATTTATTAGCGTTGAATTCAGTTATCATTTTTAATTTTTTCATTTTTCATTTTTCTTTTAATGTAGGAATTATTATTTCATATTAAGTTGTTTTTATATTTTATATTTTCTAAATAATAAAGTGTTTATGTTTTCCTGAGGTGGAGCCAGCCTTGGTCAATACTGTCTGAAGTTGTTCACGGGTGAGTAAGCCTTACATATATATTCGTTCTCGGAAAAAAGAGGATAATAAGTATACAAGATATGATGTAGGGAGTAATGGCAAGTAGGTTTGCTGGGATTATGTATTCATAGAGTAGAAGTGTTGAGTGACTTAAAAACATGTTATTTATAGAGTGGCGACAAATATATCAGATCCCTTTTAGTTGAAGCTACATTGAGAGTAAAAGGTAGATGGGATACAAGGAAAATAGAAGCATCACGTAAGAGAGAGGTGAAGGTTTATAAAACTAAAAGAGGAGGCCGTAGGTGTAAAGATGTAAACAACTATTAGAGGACGTGGGCTAGTGGAGTTTAGGAATTGGGGTCGAAGAGGTATCGGTAGGTTTAAAATGTAGTGTTAGAGTGTTCAGCAGAAGTTTGTGTAGAAAAGTTGGTGCAGGAGAGATGAGGATCAATTTGTTGATGATGATTGTGAGGGAAAAGTACAATAGATTGGAGTAGTGAGGGAGTTATATAGTAACAATAGGTTCATGACGGGCTACTTGTTAGTAGGGTAAGTCCACCTCCCCGCTATTCCCCCCCCCTTTTTTCCCCTCCACGAAACTGATAGTTTGATTGCCAGCTGTTTTCTTGATAAGGTGGTTCAGGTCTAGCTCCCGCTATCCCTTCCCCTCCCTCTTCCCCCCCTCTGAAAGTGTCATGTGGGGTCTGGCCAAAAAGACAGTAATCACTCGGACTCACAAGCTCCCAGCACTATGTAAGTACACGCCTGTCATTATTTTAGTGGACTTATGGTGAAAGCTTCACTTTGGTCAATAATTAACTTAGGTCCTTTTTCGTCTTTATCGTTAAATGTTTATAATTATCACCACATCTTTTAGGTAATTGTAATTATCGTGGAGAGTGATTTCTTAAGCAGTGGGTAATTCTGTCTCTCTTTACAGTCTTGGAATGACAGAAGTGGGTCACTGCCAACCAAGGAGAGAATAGAAGGAGGACAGACTACGTCCTGGACGTCACATGTTTTAAATCTACTTAATGTTATGCACGCCAACGCAGGACCTTACCCCTCATCATAGCAGTGGTAAACGACCTGTTTTCCTGTCATCTGAAGTAATTAATTCACGCTATACTCTGTGAGAACGAGCTTGTGGTTGTCACCATCACCTGCGACCCCCTCCACATAGCAAAGGCTACGATTTCAACACCATGCAGTGTCACCAACAACAGACGCCCAGTGTCATTATTTATCTTAGGTTGAGTTCTAAATGTCATTTTTTTTCATTTCATTTTTCATTTTTTCTTTCATTTGGGTACCCATTCTTGTTTATGTTTTACATTTTCTGTTTTAAATAATAAAGTGTTTATATTGTCTGTTATTATTTCATTTTTTCTATTCATTAATTTTCCTGAGGAGGAGCTAGCCTGGCAATTACTGACTGAAGTTGTTACAGTGTGAGTAAGCCTTCTCAAGTGGCGCCTTTGCCAGGATCATACTCTACTGAATCAAGATTCAATTCCATCTCGAATCTACCTATTGGAACATCAACACCGCATACACAGATGGTTTTCACCAGCCATGAGTAATCATTCTCTTTTGGTAGGATACGGTACAGGTAGTTTTTAAAAAGGATTGGTGATTGTTATAGTCTCATATTTTATTGTAAGTCTAGTTCTGGCAGGATATAATATTTAATTCTGCCACCTTTTCGAGCTTGAAACACTTTGGAGGATTAGACTCTAGGGACCAAGTTTTTTTCAGTGACTATTTGTTTATTGACCTTTATTTTATCGGGGAAATTTTTTGGAAAAAATTTTTAGTGGAAGATTGGATTAATGAAAATTTCTTCTTATGTTTGGGCCGGGCCCCTTAAAAAATTTAAAAGAATTAAAAGGGGGAGAGGGAAAGATTTGAGAGAAAAAGGAAGCCCCCTACGAAAAAATTTTTTTTTTCCCCCAAAATTTTAAAAAAAATTTTGAAGAGGAGAACAGGGATGAACGTAAATAATTGAAAAAAGGGAAAATTAGAATTTTATTGGGAAATAGGAAAGACAAAGAGAGAATTGAGGAAAAAACATTTAAAAAGGAAAAGAAAAAAAAAAGGGGGAAAAGTGAAAAAAGGAAAAGAAAAACTGAAAAAAAGGGAGAAAAAAGAGGACAAAAATTTTTTGGGGAAAAATAAAAAAAAAGTTAAAAAGAAAGAAAAAAAAAGGAGCTAAAATACGCTTGATATAAAAAAAACCCTGGGGAACAAAAAAATTAAAACTTGGGGGGAAAAAAGCTGGAAAAAAAGTTGGGAAAAAAAGTGGGAAAAATGAGGAAAAAAACTGGAAATTTTAAAAAAAAGTGAGAAATGTTTTTAAAAGGGGAAAAGGATCCAGCCAAATACCCCAAAAAAAATGTAAAAAGAAATTTCAAAACAAAAAGGGGAGGGGCAAAACCAGCAGTAGGAAATCCCATTTTATCCTTAAGAGGGTAGGAATTATTTATAATTTTATTTTTAAAAATGCCCCCTCTTGAAGGTTTACACCGGGGCCCCATTAATGTTATTTTCGGGAAAACCCCTTAAAATTCTACCCTTTTGTTGCAGGTATAATTTAAAAAAAACCCTTTGGGGAAAAAGGAACCTTTTGTTTTAAAAAAAACCCCAAAAAAATCTTAAAAAAAAATTTTTAAAATTCCCACAAACAGCAGGCAAAACTTCCCAGAAAGAACCCCCTTTTTGGACGGGGTTAAGATTTGGAATTACCACATATGTCGAGACTTCATTTCTCCCAGCCTAGCCCCCCCCACAGCCCGGGCTTTTAAACGAACTGAAAATGGGAAGTTCTGAGCCGTTTGACTTGTTGCTGGGGCCCAAACCTTAAAGCCTGGGATAAAACCGGGGGGCGGTTTTCACAGCGCGCTTTGGGGGAAAAAAAAACTTTTTTTTACCCAGGGGGGGTTTTTAAAGGGGAAAAAATCAAGCCTTTTAAAAAGGTAAAAAATTAAAATGTTTTGTGAAGCCCAAACCCTTCTTTGGGGAAAATTTAAAATTTTTGAAATTTTTTAAGGGGACACTGAGAAACCCTGTTAGCATTTGGGATAATTTTCCCCTTTCCTTTAAAAAAAACCCCTTTTCCCTGTTCTTTAATTCTTCCTAGAACTTTTCCTCCATCCTTGTTTACTTGGCTAAATTACATTGGGTCTAGGACTACTTTACTTGTCCTGAAAGGTATGTAAAATTTTCTTTTTCCTTCTGGGGTTTATTTAAAAAGGGGCATTTTTTCAGTCCTTTTCCGAAATAAAGTTTTAAAAATTCCCCGGAGATTCAGGGGGGTTTAAAAAGTGATCCCTTTCTGAAATTTAGGATAAACCCGTTATTTGGGTAGTAAAGATGGGTTTAGTAGATAAGAAAAATTTTGTTGGATTTTTTAAACCCCGGGGGTTAACCAAAAAAGGGAAAGCATTTTACGGGACGTCTCTTTTTTCCAGGGGTCCTTAATTTGCCCCTTTTTTGGCCCCAAGCGACAAACACCAGGTACCAGGTCTTTTGCGGAAAAGGTGAAGGAAACAGTGAAAGCCCAGGGGGAAATCCCCCCCCGGGTTGAAGGGCGGGAGCACCCCAACCCCACCCCCCCAAAAAAGGAAGTGAAGATATCGCCTTGATACTATAAATGTCTTGCTGGGGCTCAGACCAAACCCCAGGCTTTTATGTCCCCCTTTAAAATTTTCCTGACTTTAACCCTTTTAAATAGAAAAAACTATTTGTAATTTACAAGAAATTTTCCCTTTTTTCGAATTGAATAAGCGCTAACAAAATAGTTATTAAAAGGAAAAACTTTTCAAAAAAAATTTTGAATTTTAAAAAGGATTCTTGTAAAAGTCGTATTCAATTAAATTGGAGATGGACTATTCCATCTTATTTGTTAAAAGTCATGCGAGAGACGTTCTTAAAATGGCTCATGTTACAAGGGGCCCGGACATTTCTCGCACCGGAAAACCTTAAATAAAATTAGGGAAACTTTTTTTTGGGCCAAAAATTTCCTAATGTATCCATGAAATCTGTAAGTTTTGAAAAAGTCATTTTAGGTACCCGGGGGGGGAGTCCTATGGAAAAATGTTTTATCAACTCTTTGGATGTTTTTAACATTTGGTTTTATCTAAATTTCTCGGGGGGCAAATTTTTAAACATATTTAATGCTTAGTTTTTTAACTCCCTTTTGGGCCTCCTAAAGGGGTGGCTAAACCTTTTTGCCATTTCCCGGGGTTTTCCCTTCCTAGGAAATTTGTTGAACTCACAAACTTTGTTAATGAATTACCGTTTCTGGGTTTTCCTTTAAAAACCCCCTTCCCCCATTTAATGGGGGTTTTTACCCGCTTTTTTAGGTTTTTTTGGGAAAACCCCCCCCCCCCCCCCCCCCCCCCCCCCCCCCCCCCCCCCCCCTTTTTTTTTTGACTTTCTTTTAGGGGGCCCGGGCCCATTGCCCACCCTTCATATTTATTTACTAATGAGGGGGAGTGTGAGGTTCAGTCTTCTTACCATTTTTCCCCTTGACCTTGCCCAAAAATTGAGGAGATCTGACTAGTTTCAAAAAACTTAGTTTCAATGGACAGACAAACCATTTTGATTCCAAAAGTCAGAGGAGAATTTTTAAAAATAGGGGATCAAGTTCTGGTACTTTAGCCATAAAGTAAAAAAATTATTAGAGCTGGAAAGTTAAAAAAATTAAAAAAATTTTTAAAATTGGGAAAAATTTTAGAAAAAAAGGGGAAAAACTTTACCTATCAAATTTTTTAAAAAAATATTACCGAAAGAAATTGGGTTTAAACTCCCTTAATAATTTGTTTTTGTTTTTCCACACGACTTGAAAGACAACTGAAGAATGAAAGGGGTGTTAATGAACTCTAACTTGACTATGAGAAATAATGATTTGGGATTTTAAACCACTCTGGACAATCAAAAATTAAAAATTTAATGAAACTTGGTGACCATAAGGAGACATGAACTACTTTGATGTGGAGTAACTTTTAAGAGTCTTTACTGATTCAGGTTTCCCCCACGGTAGTCCATAAGATTGACTTATTGACGGCAAACGGTCAAAAGGGAAATTATGTCCAGTTCCCTTCACCCTTAGGATGCATTTTACGAGAGGTAGACAAATTATTAAAAAAAAAGATCATTGAACCCCTTTGTACTGCATATTGCTCACCAGTAGTCATGGGTTAAGGGGGATAATTTATTAGGGTTGATTGACTCAGAGGCCCCTTTAAAGCTATAATCGGTGGGATGGGGGCTATGCCTCAAAGGGTAGCGATTACATAAATTTGATGACGCTTTCCTTCTTTAGAGATTGACATTGGAGCATATCACAAATAAGTTAGATCCCTTTTTCTAAGCGTTTCACCACTTTTCCTACACACCCAAAGGATGATGCAGTATAGAACTATGCCCCTTGGTTTTGGGAAATGCCTGTGCTCCCCGTGAGATGATGGAAAGGGCTGGGTAATAGCAAATGTTTGTTTATTTTGTAACATTTAGTAATACATCCAGTGGGGCGAAATTCCAAAAAATTAAAATCAGTTTTGGTGGTTACGCTACTGGCCCCTGCCAAACCGAAGAAATGCTTCCCTTTGGGGTTTAAAAGATTAATATCTTGGATGAAATTTTAATAAACTTCTGCAGCCCTCTCATAAGAAAAGCTTTATTAGAATTTAAATTCCCAAAACCAAAAAAGTCATACGAGCCTTTTCTTTTTTTATGCACGGTTTATCCCAAAAACCTTTCTGATTTTAAAACATTTATCCGATTCCTTAAAAAAGTCTTGAAGGAACCTCTGAATTTTGAGTAATAGGAAAAGTTTAAGAAATTAAAAGTATCTTTTCGAAAAACCTATTTTTAAGATTCCGATATTAATAAAACATTTTGTTTAAGAATGATGCCTCAAATACAGGCTTAGGTGCGGGGCTATACAATCCCCGATATATCCCTTCCTGTTGCTTCCTAAAACCCGGGAAAAACCTTCGCAGAAACGGATACTCCACCATAGAAAACGAAAAGTTTGGGCCCTTTTGGGGGTATTAAACTTAAATTTTATTTCTGGGAAAAAAAAATTTATTTAGAAAGGAACCAAAACCCTTTTATATACCCTTTAAACTTTTAAGGGAACCCCAAAAGTCGGTCTTTGGGGGGGACATTGGCATCCCCGGGTTTAAGTTTATATTGTGTAATCAATGGTTCTCCAAAATTTTTTTTTTGACTGGGGAAGTCGTGACAGATAGAAGATTTGTTGCTTTTTGGGCTTCCCATGTTAGAAATTTTTCCTAACCCATTCTTTTTTATACTCCTTTTATATAAGTTTGGTATCGGGGAGTGGGGGAAAGTTCAAATTTTGAAGGGGGGGAGATATATAAACAATAGTTTTTATTGACGGTATTGTTAAGGGGGGCAAATCCAATCACGTATTCCCCCCCCCTTTTTCCCCCCCCCCAAAAGTGATTTTCTTTTTGGTGCTTGTTAAGGGAGGTTTAGTCTAGCTCCCGTTCCCTTCCCCTCCCTCTTCCCCCCCTCTGAAGGTGACGTGTCGGGTCCGGCAAACAGTAAACATGACTCAAAGCTCCCAGCACTACTGTAAGTACAGCCTGATTTATTTTGTGGACCCATTGGTTGAAAACTTCATTTTGGCAATAAAAACTTAGTCCTTTTGTCTTTTTCTGTAAATGTTTTAATAATACCAATCTTTAGTTATTGTATTATCGGAAGTGATTTTTAAGCGGGGGTAATCTGTTCTCTTTATGCTTAGAAAAAAGAGTGGGTCCGCCAACCAACGGAGAATAGAAGGAGACGGGGTCGTCCTAAGACGTCCAGTTTAATCATTATCTGTTTTGATGCCAAGCAGGAAAAACCCAACCCCCCATCATAGAGTGGTAACAAAAACCCGTTTTTCCCTTTATCTGAAGTAAATTCATGGCTATATCTGTGAAGAAAGAGCGGTGGTTGTCCCAACACCTGCGCCCCCCCCCCCAGCAAAGGCTCGTTTCAAACCCCCCAAATGTCACCAAAAACCCAACGCCCAGTTCATTGTATTTGCATTGGTTCAATTCCTTTTTTTCATTTCTTTTTTTTTTTTCTTTCAATTAGGATACCCCTTTTATGTTTTTTGTTTTTTCATTTTGTTTTTAAATAAAAAAGTGTTTTTCATTGTTGTTATTATTTCTTTTTCTATTTATTAATTTTCCTAGGGGGAGCCACCTTGGTAATACTGACGAAAATTGTTACAGGGGGTGGTAAGCCCTTTACAATGATGTAAAGAGGTTTAAGGGGGGAAAAAGTTTGGGATATGAGAAGTTTTTTAGAAAGTAGGTGATGCAAGGGGGGAAGAGAATTGGGAAAAAGAGAAGGGTTAAAAGAGTGGGGAAACAATGTAAAAGAGAGCAAAAGAGAGAGTGGGTAAGATGTTATAACAAAAATTTTTTGAAAAAAAAGAAAAGTTTTGGAAAGAGATTAATAAATTGAGGAATCTAGGAACAAAAGTATCGTCAGTTAAAAAAGGAGAGGAGAGTTATTAAAAGGGGATTAGAGGTATTGGGAAAGGAGGGGAAAAATTTTGAGGAAAGTTAAAGTTGTTTATTGGGAAGGTTTGTGAAAAGGGAAGGAGGAATAACAATTATGGGGGGGGGGAAGGAAAGTTTGGGGTGGGGAAGTTTTTTGGGGGTTTGGGTAAAAGGAAAGTGAGGAAAGGGGATAGTTGATGGAACATAAGGGAAAATTAAAACAGGTGGGGGTATTGTTTTGGGTGTTGGTGATTTTTTAAAAATGATGGAGAGGGAGGAGCTGATAGTCTTTTGAAAAGGAAAAGGGGTAAAAGGAGTGAAAAATTTGTAATGGAAAAAAGTTTTTTGAGTATACCTGGGGAAGTTATGGTTTGAGTTTTATAAAGAATTAAGATAGGTAGAGGGTAGGAAGGGAGATTTGAAAAAAGGATTTTAAAAAGGAGGGGTGTGTTAAACCAAATTTTCAAAAAATTAAGTGTTGTAAAAAGGTAAAGAGGTTTTTGGCAAAAATTTTGGAAAAAAAAATTAACAGGGTTTTTGGGTTTTTCAATGTATGGTTGGGGTTTTCTGAAAGAGTTTAAGAGTTTTATTTGGGTAGGGGTTAATTAAGGTTGTGGAAAAAGGGGGGGGTTAAATTTCCCCAGAAAAATGGTTTACCAAATTGGGTTTTTCCTTTTTATTCAAAATATTTATAATGGGGTTTTAAGGTAAATAATTTTTTGGCAAGAAGGTTGGGGAAAGATATGAATCAAACATAAGTTGGAGGGTTTAAGTTTTTTTTCCTGAGTAGGCCTTGGGGTTTTTAAAAAATTGCAGGTTGGGGGGTGGGAAATTTTTGGTTGGGTAATAAAAGAGTTTAATGAAACGAAAAAAGGTAAGGGAAGTTTCAAAAGTTGGTGAGAAGTTGGTTGATTGAAGGGGGAGAGTATAAGGTAATGTTTCGAATTTTGGGGGGTAGCTGGTGGGGTTTTAAAGTTGATCAAAATGTTGTAAAAAATGACTGCATTTGGAAGCCAAGAGGGGAAAGTTTAAAATATTTCACCAAAATTTTTAGTGGGTATAAGCATAGGTGTAAGTTTGGAGGGGAAGGAGGGGGAAAATGGGGTGCATTCAAAAATGGTGGTTTAATTAAATAAAATTCGTAGTTTTTAAACAAAGAGCTCAGGGTTGCCCAAAAGTTTCAAACGGGAATTTTTTGGGGGTTTTGGAAAAAGGGGTTGGAAAAAAACCGATTTAAGGGGTTTAACTGTAGGGAGGGGAATGCAGGGTAGGGGTAAGGGTTTTAAAGGTTTGGGGGGGTAAAAGGAGGGGTTTTTGCGGGGGGCTTGGTTTTTACCAAGCTTTCTACAATTTTAGGGGGGAATGGAACAAACGGGTTTTTATAAATTCACTGTTGGAGTGTGAGAAAGTAAAATTTTTTTTAAAGGAAAAATTGGGGGGCTTTTGGGTTGGGAGGGGAAGTCATTTGCCTTTGAAAAGGGGGGGTTTTGTTCATTTTATAAAATTTGGTAACACCCCTTTCAGACAGTGAGGGTAATGATGGGAAAAGGTTTTTTCTTTTTTTGGCCACCTGCCTGGTGGGAATCGGTGATGTGTTAAAAAATTTAAAAAATGTGATTTTGCCCCCTCATTTGCCTGTTGACACTCAATTGAACTGGACTCCCAAAAA
>NW_026508684.1:0-14583 GCF_026875155.1 Cherax quadricarinatus
CCCCTTTTCTAGTTCCTTACTGTCTTCCCCTTACTTATTCCCTTACTGGCTTTCCCTTACTTATCCCTTTACTGGTTTTCCCTGACTCCACCCCTAATTCCTCCCCTCGCCCCCTTACTTCCCCTACGTAACATTTAATGTTGAAGTCTGTTCACTGAGCCGTTTTTGATTCTATTAAAGGTTGACTGATTCACTTTGTTGCCCCCTCTCGTAACCTTCAGTGTTGCCCTCTCTCGTAACCTTCAGTGTTGCCCTCTCTCGTAACCTTCAGTGATGCCCTCTCTCGTAACCTTCAGTGTTGCCCTCTCTCGTAACCTTCAGTGATGCCCTCTCTCGTAACCTTCAGTGTTGCCCTCTCTCGTAACCTTCAGTGTTGCCCTCTCTCGTAACCTTCACTTATCTCATGGATTACCCGTGTTGGGTTTAAGATAACCTAGAAAATTGTCCTAAAACACAATCTTGTCTTAAACTGACTCGCGAAATCGTAATGACATGATTGTATAAATATACCTAGTTGGACTAATCTTATTGTAGCCACCTGGCCAAATGGCTAACGCGTCGGTTTGGAGTTTTACGACTCTAACCGCGGGTTCAAGTCCCACCCCTGGTATGGTTTGTCTTAAACATTCTCTCGTCTTACGTTGCCCTACTCCTGTGAGGGATTACCAGTTATCTTAAAGATTACCTTGTCTTATCGTTTATTTTCTCCAAAGGTTTTGAGATAGATCACCTTATCTAGAGATTTCCAGTTAAATCTGAGAAGCATAGGTCATAAAGTATACAGATGACAAGACTTAAAAAAAAAAACTTTTATACTGGGTAATAACTTAGGATAAACAATATTTTCTTAGTTTAAATATGGATAACTCAGTCAAATCAAGTATTGTACATTTTTTCTTCAGAATTCTAAGATTTTTTATGAAGAATATGATAAGTAAATAATGAGAGGGGAGGGTCATAAAATCGAAGTTCAGGTGAATGAAGGATAAAAGAAACGGGAGTCAGTGAAGGAAAGGTTTGGAGCCGAGGAATTGGAGGTGGAAGGATTAATTAACGCTGTGGTAACCAATACAAAATTGTGATTTGTAATTAGTCCTTTTCAAGAACTGAGATTAATAAACATGGTAATAAAAGACATCGGTAAAGATGATGCCGACACGAGAAGTGTGAAGATGAGATTTTTTTTTTTAATAGAATGGCCTGAGCTTGCTACCACCTGCAACTCGCAAGACTGCCATCCCCACGAGCCCATTTGGGGCGGGGTAGATGGCAGACCAGAGGCCTAGCTTCTCCCTACAAGCTGCGTGAGGGCGGGGACTGTGGCTAGGCCTGGGGACAGTTGGTCCAGTAGATGAGGGGGTACTTGTACCTCTTCCCATGGGAAACTTAGGTCTCGAGATACTCCCCAGACAGGGAGCCAAGGCCGGGTCACCACTCTTGGAAAAGACCCGGGCCGGGAGAGTACCGGCGAATAAAAAAAAAAGAGATGATCATGCAGACACAGGAAGTGTGAAGATGAGAGATGATCATACATTCCATCCCCTGCTAGGGTGCTGCTTGGTGTCGTTGAAGGGATTTTGATTCGAGTAATTTCCTGACCAGCCGGGCTGTGGCTCGTACGTTGGTTTGCGTGCAGCCAGCAGCAACAGCCTGGTTGATCAGACTCTGATCCACCAGGAGGCCTGGTCATAGACCGGGCCGCGGGGGCGTTGACCCCCGGAACTCTCTCCAGGTCTCCAGGTAAACTCCCTTCTAAACGTGGATTAATTCTAGTTTCTCTCCCTGCCCTGGGCGCTGCATCACCAATATAGATTTGGCTGTTTTTCTATATAATGATTATAGTATCAAAATAATGGTTCAAAAAGTATAGTAACGTCAACCATTCACAACACCCCACACTTCAACGTCAACTATTCGCATATACCTCTCGCTTCATTCACATTTCGTTTTCAATTTTTGAGCTGTAGCCATTGTATTGACTAAATCTGCTCCACGATGGTTAAACTGTCGCCAACAGACACTTCACACAATCTCGCTTCCCCCATCATTTTTGGATCGTTTAACCAACCTCTTATTATTACCTCCAAAAACACACGTAATCCAGAAAAACCTGCTAAGTAGCAGTGTTCGCGGCTTGTCACACCTGCCTGAAATAGAACTTAAAAAGAGCATGGGCACGCAAGGCACACACAGTGGACCTAACACCAGCTATAAAGCTGTCTCAGGAGGACACCTGTTCACACACCTCACCTGTAACTAGAGGGTAAAGATCACAGGTTTGACGCCTCGTGGCGTAAATGCCACAGGATTTCCCTAAATTCCACGTTGAGGGACGTGTGTGTGTGGGGGGGGGGGGGGAGGGGGGGGAGGGATGGGTCCTATGTAGTAATATTGAAATATTGATTGGTAATTGTATTTATCCGACCAACGTGCGTAATAACCACCGTAGTTGTGCCAAACTGTTTTGCATATCGTCAACCAACGTGTCAGAGATTGCAAACCGAACCATTCTTGTAAATCAACTTAATCATACAGTAGTTATAAGTGCATTTTGAGGCTGCCTGCAATGCTCTGCATAACCAAGACTTTGTATAAAGTATGTCAATAATGTCAACTAATTCTATATTGTATAATTTACTTTGTAGATTTTTTTATTATATTATTATAATTAGAACTGTACCTGAGTTGTTTCTGGAATTAGAGTTTCGGGTCCTGACTCCAGCTCTTACCCGAAGAATACCTGAGGGATGTTTTCGAGATCAACGCCCCCGCGGCCCGGTCCTAGACCAGTTTTCCTGATGCATCAAGGCCTGATCAGCCAGGCTGTTACTCCTGACCACACGCTGTCCAACGTACGAACCACAACCCGGCTAATCATAAACTGACTTGAAAAACTTCTAAAGTTCCAACTTGAAGACAGCCAGGGGTCTGTTGGTAATCCCCTTTATGCAATGAAGGGATGGCGTTGAAAAATCTTAGTCCCCTTACACGCAGTGTTCTCTCAGCGTACTCTTCGCACCCCGTTTTATTGGGTAGGGGTGGGGGGGTATGTTGCACCGTCCGACCATCCTCTTGCTTTCATGGGGAGTGCTTTCTGTGTACAAATTGGGGACTAGTTCTTCTTGATTCTTTGTTGATCCCTGAAGGCTAGTCTTAGATTTTCTAGCATATGTTTTTTTTCGGAGATATGTTCGGTGTATTGCGTTACACGAGAGTCTTTCGCTTTCCATGAACTTGTAGTTTCTTGTCTCTTAGTTTGATCTCCCTTGGATCAACCCTGACTATTTCCCATTTTCCAAGCGCTGTACGATCCCAACGACTTTAGCGTCACCCCGTTTTGTAATATCTCTTGTATGTGACTGCCTGTATATCTGTCTGTGCTGTTTGTATGTAATACATGAGAGCCTTCATAGTTTGTACCACCCCTTCCCTTTAAAACCCCATTCCCCTTCCCTTACGTTTTCCGTGCCGTAAATCCATTCATCAGACCTTTCCTTTCCTTAGATCTCCCTTACCTTAAATCCCTTACCTTAAATCCGATGACATTCTTCTTTGCAAATATACAGGGTCTAAAGCCAGCAACAAACAAAAATACCTTTCATCCGTGGACTGCTTGCAGAGGCAAAGGCAATGTTCGCGGCTTTCACTGAGACCCACATAAAGGATCACTTGGACAACGAAATATGGATCCCAGGTTACAACCTATACAGATGTGACAGAGTGAACAGGCAAAAAGGGGGGAGGGGTTGGCCTGTACATTGCAGAGTCACTTGTTTGCACAGAACTGCTTAATGCCTCAAATGATGTAGTGGAAGTTTTAGCAGTAAAGGTCGAGAACCAAAACCTAGTCATTGTGGTAGTCTACAAGCCTCCGGATGCAACATCCCAGCAATTCCAGGAACAACTGTTAAAAATTGACCACTGTCTGGAAAATCTTCCAGCTCCTGCACCCAACAACTTGCTCCTGGGGATTTCAACTTAAGGCACCTAAAATGGGGGAATATAGCAAATAATATTGTTGCAGTAATAACACCAGGAGGCAGCTCTATGAAAACTCACACTCCACGACTTTTAAATTCGCACAAAATTCAATTTTAAAACCCAACAAAAAATGAGCCTACTAGACTGGAGAAAACACTAGACCTCATCTTCATTAACAATGTGTCGATAAAAATGTCACCAATCAAAAACAATATACTCGATCACAACATTATTGAGGGTTTAGACATTAGCGGAGCCCCAGACCGACTAAGAGACTATCACGAGGGGGCATTCACCAATTTTAACTTCAATAACAAAAACATAAAGTGGGCCCCGTAACCAAGTCCCAACCTATAAGGGGAAGATATACAAGAACACAGACCCCCAAATTATGCCAGAAAAGATTTAAAATTTGGGGGCACCGATGTATGCATAAAGGGTTTTTTCTAAGAAAAAGATAGAGTAAAATAAAAGGCGCGCCCCTTTTCAGGCGACGGAAAAGATTTCAGAGGGCTAAAAAGAGGCAAAATATCGAAATGCGAGGGACACGGTCGAAATAGCAAGCATCGAACTTAAGCAAAGGAAAAATAAATAGGTTTCAGGAACGCGGGAAGAACAAAAAGCCATAAAGAAATCGAAAAAACCCCCAAAAATATTTTTTTCTCCTATGCCAAATCAAAGCCCGAAACAACGTCCGTAGGGGCCCCCTACTAAACAAGAGGGGTCTACACAGATGACAGAAGGAAAAGTAGTACTCAAGTCCCAAGATACTCATTTTTAGCAAGCCGCTCCCAGACTGAGAGTCGAAGATAAAAATTAATTTTTTATGAGACCCACGAATTTTTAACAAAAGCCTATCCAGTTATCCGACGCCAAATGACTCAAAAGGGCGATAAATGACATGCCCATGCACTTTTGCCCCAGGGCCAGACTCGTGGAACCGTGTTCACAAAACTGCAAGAAGCCCCTATCACAAGCCTTTCCACCTTGGAGAGGGTGCGGGCACGGGGTCGCCCCACAGTTCTAAAAAAACAGACATAGCCCCACTCCACAAGGGGGCAGTAAAGCAACAGAAAGAACTACAGACCGATAGCACTAACACCCATATCATAAATTTTTGAAAGGGTCTTAAAAGAAAGATCACCACCCATCAGAAACCCATCATTTTACAAACCCCAGGGCAACAGGGGTTAGAACGGGTCCTCCTGTCGTTCAAATTTTTTGGATCACACACAAGGTCCTAGACCCTAGAAAAAAAATGAAATGCAGTGAAATATATAAGACTTTGCAAAACCCTTCGACAAGTGTGACCATGGCGAATAGCGCAAAAAAATCGTGCAAAAGAAATAACAAAAAAGTCTCGATGGATCTATAATTTCCTCCAACAGAACACAGAGAGTAGTCGCAACAAATTTAAAGCCGAGGCAGCTAGGGTGAAAGTCTGTTCCACAAGGCACATACTCGCTCCCATCTTTTTCCCTACCTCATACCGACATAGACAAGGATGTCACCACAGCACCGGTCTTCCTTTGCAGTGACCCCCGAATCTGCATGACAGTTCTTCCATTGCAGAACTGAAAGGGGCCCCAGGGGACTCAACCAATCTTTCAGGGGCGGGAGAAAACAATATAAAGTTAAACGATGAAAAATTTAAAAAACTCAGATTGGTAAACACGAGGAAATTAAATTTATCAAGTACAAACAATTTTTCTGGCCACAAAATAAGCGAAACACAACGTCAAAGACCTGGGGGTGTCATGTCGGAGGATCTACCCTTTAAGGACCAAAACATTGATCAATGCATTTGCTAGAAAAAAAGCAGGTAGTAAAGGAAACCTTCAAAACTAGGGGCCAAGCCCATTTATGACACTCCAGGGCACTTGTTCTATCTAGGCTGGAAAATTGTGCACACTAACAGCCCTTTCAAGGCAGGGGAAATTTTCGCCTAGAAAATTACAAGAAACCCCACGGCGCGATAACAGGAAACACCCCAATTACTGGATGCTTGAAGTTCCAAAATGTATTCCCGGAATGGGCAGGAAGATACATGATTATATACCCTGGAAAATCCTAGAGGGGCTAGTACCGAAATTGCACACGAAAAAACACTCACTACGAAAAACAAAAAACTTGGCAGACGATGCAACTCCCCTCAATGAAAAGCAGGGGTGTCATGCACTTTTGAACCATACAAAAATGCAGGGGGCCCAGACTGTTCAACTGCCTCCCAGCATACTAAGGGGGGGTTACCAACAACCCCCGGTAGTCTTTAGCTGGCATGGACAAGCACCCAAACGGTTCCCGACCACCGGCTGTGGCTCGACGTTGGGTTGCTGCAGCCACCAGCAACGCCTGGTTTATCGGGTTTATCCACCAAGGCCGGGCCAGACCGGGGCCCGGGGGCGTTGACCCCCGGAATCTCTCCAGGGAAACCTCCCCTTTTGATCCCCCCCTCCCAAATCCCCCCCCCCCCCCCTGGGTTCCCCCTTGCCCCGAGGCGACAGGTGACACACGAACAAAGGACTAACGCATATCTCCCTCAGATGCAGCTTTTGTTTACGTTACTTGGACTGTCAACACCACTTTTGAAACTCTAATGTGATACTAAAAATGAAAATGGATACAGCACTTGTCAGTCGCAATCCAGAGAGAGAGAGAGAGAGAGAGAGAGAGAGAGAGAGAGAGAGAGAGAGAGAGAGAGAGAGAATGAATACATGAAAGCAGATAATAATTATTTCTGTAAGTACAACCTTGGTCTGATTGTTTCCCATTTCCCAGGAGTTGCATAACCATTATGAGTTTAGCGCTTCCCTGTAAATATTAACACAATCATTGGCTCAGGCAATGTCCATAAAGGGAATTTAATTACCTTCCATTTATAATTACGTTGGTTTGAGGGAAAGGTTTGTAGAATTTTCCCAGTGAATTTGATAATCATTTTTCCTCAAATGTTTAAAACGGAGTTATCCTGCCTATATCTGATTAGTCTCTTGTTGTCCACACTAGTAATATTTAGTCTCTCTGCCTGTCTGTCTGGAATCTTCCTCATCATAATCTTTACAAGGTATTTTTGGGTCGTTTGCACATAGTTTATTTTCCTAGGTTATTCACTAATGTTTTGTTTATTTATTCGGGCAACTGAAAACCACCTTTGTTTCTCGCCATCTTAGCTGTATGCTCCAAATTTCCTTGTAGGGGATATTTATCATGTTTTAGGGCTGATTTTTTTGCTAAGGATAAACCAAAGGATGACACAAAATACTTTCTAGTCACTAGTCTCCACTCATGGCGCAAGGATGTTGAGTTCTGTTGGTGCTTGGCCCATGTTGCACTTTCCTACTGCCCTGAGACTGAAGAAATAATTCCTAACATCCCTGTGGCTCATATGTGTCTTTAACTTCCAGCTGTGTCCCAGACTTCCCATTTCCCGCCCCTCAGACACCCTTTCCCTGTACCCTATCAATTTTCCTGAGTATTTTGTATGTTATATCTCCACTGGTTCTTAGATTCTCAATCAATGTCGTTTGATTCAGTTCCATTAGCCTCAGATAGTTCATGCCCCTTAACTCGGGTACAAGCCTTGTGTACGTCTGCACTTTTTCTAGTTTCTAACTTGCTTCCTTAGGTATGGGTTCCATACGGGTGCTGAGTACGCCAAGAATGGCCTAACATGTTGTATTAAGTGCCCAGAAAGACACTGTTGAGATTCCTGAAGGCCACTCTTAGATTTGCCAGGCCAGCATTGTCTGAAAACTACTCGCCTATTTTTCTAGGCGCTTGGGACTGCAAAAACTTAAGTGCCCTCAAGAAACATAAGTAAAATTATGTAAGGGAATCAAGTCACGTGACGTTACAAGTGGGTGGTGACATATACAGAGGTCAGGCATAAATTATCCTGAGTGACACAACAAGACTGACACTAATCCAGTTATCTGAGGAACATGACGAGCGCTCTCTCTCTCTCTCTCTCTCTTTCTTTCTTTCTTCCCCCCTCTCCCCCCTCTCTCTCTCCCCCCTCTCTCCCCCTCCCTCTCCCCCTCTCCCTCCCCCTCCCCCCCCCTCTCCCCCCCCTTTCTCCCCCTTTCTCTCCCCCTCTCTCCCCCCCTCTCCCCCCCTCTCTCCCCCCTCTCTCCCCCTCTCTCCCCCTCTCTCCCTCCCCCTCTCTCCCTCCCCCTCCTCCCCCTCCCTCCCCCTCTCTCCCCCTCCCCCCTCTCTCCCTCCCCCTCCCCCCCTCTCTCCCTCCCCCTCTCCTCCCTCCCCCTCCTCCCTCCCCCTCTCTCCTCCCCCTCTCCCTCCCCCTCTCTCCCTCCCCCTCTCTCCCTCCCCCTCTCTCCCTCTCTCTCCCTCTCCTTGGTTTAGCGCTTCTTTTTTATAATTCACTCTGTGCGGGTACGTACATATTCACATATTTGTAGTTGCAGGGGTCGATTCGTAGCTCCTGGTACCGCTTCTTCGCTGTGGTCGTGCACTCACCTAATTGTGGTTGCAGGGGTCAACCCATAGCTCCTGGCCTCGCCTCTTCACTGGTCGCTACTAGATCCACTCTCTCCTTGCTCCACGAGCTTTATCATACCTCTTAAAACTATGTATGGATCCTGCCTCTACTACACCATTTTCCATACTGTTCCACTTCTGACAATTCTATGGCTGGAGAAATACTTCCTAACATCCCTCTTCTGAGTTTTCAACTTCCAGTTGTGACCCCTTGTTGCCGTGTTACATTTCTGAAACATTTTGTACCTCTCCACCTTGTCAATTCCTCTCACTATTTTGTGTGTTTTCATATCTTCCCTATCTCTCCTGTCTTCCAGTGTTGTCAGGTTGAGTTCTCTTAACCTCTCCTCGTAGGACAAACCTCAGCTCAGGCATTAGTCTTTTGCAAACCTTTGCACTTTCTCTAATTTCTTTACGTGTTTGACCAGGTGTGGGTTCCATACTGGTGTTGCATACTCCAATATGGGCCTGACATACACGGTGTACGATGTCGTGAATGACTTAGATGTCGAAACGCTATTTTCAGGTTTGCCAGGCGCCCATATGCTGCTGCAGTTATTTGGTTGATGTGCACCTCAGGAGATGTGCTCGGTATGATTCTCACCCCAAGCTCCTTTTCCTTGAGAGAGCTTTGCAGCCTCTGACTTCTGCGGTCCCCTTGTCCTTCCCCGAACTTCATAACTTTGCACTTGTTGGGGTTAAGCTCCAGGAGCCATTTGTCGGACCAGGCTTGTAGCCTGTCCAGATTCCCTTGTAGACTTGCCTGATCCTCTTCCCCTAGTATTCTCATTAGTTTCACATCGTCTGCAAACAGACACACCTCTGACTCTATTCCTTCCGCCATGCCATTCACATACAGAAGAGATAGAACCGGACCTAGGACTGACCCTTGTGGAGCCACACTAGACACATGCACCCACTCTGACACCTCGTCTCGGACCGACACACGTTGTTTCCTTCCTGTCAGGTATTCCCTGATTCGCTGCAGTACTTTCCCTCCTATTCCTGCCTGCTACTCTAGTTTTTCAACCAATCTTTTGTGTGGTACTGTGTCAAAAGCCTTCTTACACTCCAAGAAGATGCAGTATACCCATCCCTCTACTGTCTTCTGTTACCCTGTCAGAAACCTCCATTAGGTTCGTGATACAGGATTTGCCTTCTCCGAAGCAGTATTGGTTGTCATGTATTAGTCCATTCCGTTCTCAGTGCTCCACCACTCTCTTCCTGATAATCTCCATAACTTTACATACAGTACATGTCAGCGACACTGGTCTGTAATGTAGTGCAGCCTGTCTGCTTTCTTAAAAATCAGGACTACATTTTCTGTCTTCTGCACCTCGTGAAGTTGCCCTGTTTCGATATATCTATTAAAGATTGCTGTTAGTGGCACACACAGTACATCTGCTCCCTCTCTCAGGACCCGAGGAGATATATTATCTGGGCCCACCACCTTCGAGGTATCTAGTTCCGCTAGCAGTTTCTGCACATCCTCCTCGGTTGTGTGCAATGTGCCCAGCACTTGCTAGTGCACCCTACCACCTCGATTTGCTGGGAGCCTCTCTGTCTCCACTGTGAATACCTTCCTGATTGTTGAGCTGAGCTCTTCACATACTTCCTGGTCGTTCCCTGTGAGCTCCCCCTCCCCTTCCTTCCTCGACGTGATTACCTGATCCTTGACTGTTGTTTTCCTCCTGATGTGGCTGTATAACAACTTTGGGTCAGATTTGGCTTTTGATGCTATGTCATTCTAATATTGACGCTGGGCTTCTCTCCTTATCCATGCATATTCATTTCTGGCTCTTCGGCTCAACTCCATATTTTCCTGGGTCCTTTGCCTTCTATAATTTTCCTTACTCTAGCACACTTGGCTTTGGCCTCTCCACACCTGGTAAACCATAGGCTCACTCTGGTCTTCCCATTGTTTCTGTTGCCCTTTGGTACGAACTTCTCCACTGTTTCCCTGCACTTTGTGGTCACGTGCTCCATCATTTCTTTTACTGACCTTCCCTCAAGCTCACCCACTCCACCTCGTGTAGGAATTGCCTCATACTTACGTATGTGCTCGCCTAGTGGTGGTTGCAGGGGTGGATTCACAGCTCTCGCGCGCGCGTGTGTGTACATGTGCACATGAGAGATATTAGCTCATGTTCTCACGGTGTGTAGGCATTAAAAACTGTTGTCAGCGTCAGTTGAGTGTGTGCGATATGCATAATAAGAGGCCTGGTGGAGTGTGTGTGAAGCACCCAAGACACGCACGCACACTCACAAACACAAGTCAACCTGCCCTAGCTCGCTCACTCACTAATTCCTCGCCTCAAACATCATATTAATACATTTACAACCTTGTTAACTTTGTAAATGAGATGTACCAACCTACGATATCCGAGGGGTAATATATATATATATATAATATATATATAATATATATATATCATATATTATATATATTTATTATTTATATATATATACATTAGTGTGTAAAGGTAGAAAGTTGAAAGTGAACATAGAAAAGAGTAAGGTGATGAGGGTATCGAATGATTTAGATAAAGAAAAATTTGAATATCAAATTGGAGAGGAGTATAGAAGTTAATGTTTTCAGATACTTGGGAGTTGACGTGTTGGCGGATGGATTTATGAAGGATGAGGTTAATCATAGAAATGATGAAAGAAAAAAGGTGAGTGGTGCGCTGAGGTATATGTGGAGACAAAAAAACGTTATCTATGGAGGCAAAGAAGGGAATGTATGAAAGTATAGTAGTACCAACACTCTTATATGGATGTGAAGCTTGGGTGGTAAATGCAGCAGCGAGGAGACGGTTGGAGGCAGTGGAGATGTCCTGTCTAAGGGCAATGTGTAGTGTAAATATTAGCAGAAAATTCGGAGGGTGGAAATTGGAGAAGGGGGGGTTTAAATAAACATTAGTCAAGGGCAGAAGAAGAACTGTTCCCTTTTAAAATGGAGTAGTCACGAAAGGCTTGGAATTTCTCTATTCTTTCGATGGCGTTTTGATATATATATTATATATATATATATATATATTATATAAATATAATTATATATATAAAATATATATATAATATTGGGGGTTTTGGTGGTGTGTGGTGTCAAAAAGATCAAGTAAAGGGGGGGTATAAAGTAGCAGAACGCCACTGTAAAAAAAATAGGAAATTCCAAGCATTTCGTGACCCCCCACGTTAAAATGAACTATAAAAAAAAAAAGGGGTTTACGAAGGATTATGGACGAGATACCCCTAGTTTCCCCCCCCCCCCCCCGCTCCCAACAAAAACCTGACTTCATGAGTAGGCGGAGTCGGTACCGTGAATCCCCTCAAGGGGGAAATTCCTAGGGGGAAATTTGGGTCTGACTCCGGTTTCCCCGAATTTAGCCCAATAAACATGCCGTGGGAATATTATTATTTTTGCAAATACCCCTTTGGGGTTACAGGACATCACCTGAATTTTTATGCAAGTAATTTGAGTGAGGAAAATGGGACTTTAGTACGTAGGCCAGAACTGCAATCCTCCGATGCCCACTTTGGCACAAAAAAATGGACCCAAAAATTAATAATTACATATTAAAACCATTTCTGGTATTAAGGTTTGGGACTGATAAATTAGCTTTTGGCTACACATAAAAATTTTACCATAAAAAATTTTGTGTTATTAAAAAGAATTTTTAACTGCTATCAGCAATTGCGGGGAAAACTTAATGCTGATGGGAAACCCCCTAACCCCAACCCCCGGGATTTGAATTTACGATGGCCAACGCAAAAAATGCTGTACATGGAAAGCGTCCTTACTAGATGTGTTTTGGGAGGATGTCCCCCATTTTTCCCCTCCCCAGACGGAAAAAATTTTCTGTCCCAAGTTCTTCAGCGGAAAATTCAGAAATTTCTAAATTTCGATCGAGGCCCCATATTCACCAATTTGGCTTCGGAAGACGACAAATTATTAGCACCATGCAGACCAATGTTCACTAATAAAATTCAACATTGCCTCTCTCTCGGATCTGTACTGGTTGTCCCCTCCCCCCTCCCCCCCTCCTCGAAATTTCTCGAAGGGTCCAAACAACAACAATATTTTATTAACCAAATATTATATTATTTGTGTGTTCAACATTTAAAAAATTATGTAAAAAAAAATCCACATGCATTGTATAACTGTACGGGTTTTTGCGCTCCCCATAAATTACTAATATAAAGTGATCGTGAAAAAACTTATATTCTACCAAAGTTTGTCTAAAGGTACCTTAAATTCTTCCAAAAAAGAATTTCCCCCCCAAAAAGTGACGGGTGTGTGTAAAAGATTCCTTGTCGATATGTAAAAAAAGTTTTTTTGGGTCAAACTGGTAAAATCTTGCTTGTGTTAAAACATTAATATAATTTTAATAAGCTTAATTAGCATGAAACGGACAAGATTCTAATGCCTGTTTATCGGGGAGTTTTTAATTATGCAGTTTTGATTTTAAAAAGCGGGAAAAAGTTATAAAGAAGCCATTGTGGAGAGGAATATAATAGTTTTAGTTTTATAAAATAGTTTTGAAAAAATATGAGTATTTCTTTTTTTAAAAAATTTGCATTCAAAATAAAATTTGGGAAAATTAAGGCACTTAGGCAATTTTTTTGGTTAGAATGTAAGCTGTTTTCACGGATCTTTGACACCTGCCAAAAATTTAAAAAGTCAAGTGTTGTTGGGTGGGGGGGGTGACAGGAAGTGTAGTCTCGGCCTTAGGGAAACCCTTTTTATTTTTTTTTCCTTTGAAATGGAAATCAGAAAGCGTTTTGGAAAATTTCACTATTTTTTTTCACATGATTGTTTTGCATATATAATATATATATATTTTAAAATATATATTTTAAAAATTTATTAATATAAAATTTATAATATATATATAATAAATATAAATATATTATTCAACAAATCGGGGGCCCTTTTTAAAAATAGGCGGGTGGCCCAAAAAAAAAAAGTTTCTCTTTTAACTTAAGTAATGTATACAGGAGAAGGGGTTACTAGCCCCCCTTTCTCCCGGCATTTTAGTAATCTTTCGACACGCAGGGTTACAGAGGAAGAATTCTGTTCCCACCCCCAGGAGATAAAAAATAAGACCAAAAAAAAAAAACAGAAGAAAACCCAGAGGGGGTTTGTGTATATAGCTTGTCATGTAGTGCTGTGACCTAAGTTAATAGAAGTAGCAAGCGTACCTGAAATCTGCATTTTTATGAGACAAAACAAAAAACACCAGCAATCCTACCTATGTAAAACAATTACAGGTTTTTGTTTTATACTATTTGGGGACGGTAGTACCCCCCTGGTGGTTGCTGTCTACCAACCTACTACCTGGGACCAATTTACTACCTAATATATATATATATATAAAATATTATATATTATATAAAAATTTATTATATATAATATATATATATAATATATATTAAAAAATTATATTTTCAACAAATCGACCGTCTCCCACCGAGACAGGGTGACCCAAAAAAAAAAATCCCTAAAAACCTCTTTGAGGGTTTTTTTAAAAAAATTATTAATATTTTTAATTTCTTTGTAAGGTTACAATGTGTAATTCAATTTTGTTTTGCAAGACAAAGATAGCCACTATCATCCCCAGCATTTCAGGCAATAATCCTAATATATATAAAAATTAAAACTAGATAAGAAATAGTAATAATAATTATATTTAAAATTTAAATCTGGATAGTGGTTAGCTGTTTTACAATTTATTTAACTTAGTACAAGTAAAATTAAAAGGGAAATGGGCAGGAGGTAATTGAATGGCAAAATTTAAAAAGCCAGGTGGTCACATGAAAACTAGTCAGTAATGTTTGTTTTTTTGGTTAATATGTGAATAAGAGGGTTTTTTTTACAGAGCCCAAATTTAAATTTGTCTGGAGTCCTTGACCTGCTCCGGTAGCGAGTTCCGATTTGGGGCCTTTTATGTGATAACGTTCTTCATAGTGAGAGTCTTACTCGAGGATGTTAAAAAGTCCTTTATGCCTTGTATTGTGACTGTGCATTTTGTTGTAAATGTCGAGGAGTTTTTAGGGAGGGGAAGTTTTTAGTGGAGTTTAAAGTTCTTAATGTAGTAGGCATGCTGT
>NW_026508686.1:0-11625 GCF_026875155.1 Cherax quadricarinatus
TTTAAATTATTATACATTCCTTTTTGCCCGCCGTATAATTTGAAGATTTTTGAATTTCCCCAAGTGTAATTTCAATTGGTACGCCCCAGGTCACCAACACCTGCCCAATGTGTCATTTTTCACAGGCCCACCAACATTCCCCGATGTATCTTGTTCCGCGCACCAACACCATGCCATGTATCACTGTTCACACCCACCAAAACCATGCCCTGTGTAACACTGTTACTAGGGCACTCTTCCAAAATCTCTCTCCACATCCTCCTTTCCCCAGGGCATAACACTTATAGACCCACTTTACCATCCGACCCTTATTTAAACCCATTACCCTTAAATTTATGCATTTATACCTTTTTTGTCTTCCAGAACTGATCGATGGGGCATTATTTTCGATTAAAGGCAAATTTTTTCCACCTAAAACTTGTACATTAGATGATATTCAAAAATGAAGTTTTTTTGAGACATTAACAAGACGTGTCGGCCAGGAGACGGCCCCGGCCGGGGAAAACGGCCCGGCCGGGACATGGGGCCAGGGACGTGTCGGCCAAGACGTGTCGGCCGGGAAAGGGTGTCGGTCAGGAGACGTGTCGGCCGGGAGACGTGTCGGCCGGGAAGTGTGGGCCCAGGAGACGTGTCGGCCGACTGTAAGACCCCTTGATAAAATTTTTTGTCAAAAACAGGTATTTTTAATTATTAAATTTTTTGGTGAAGATTTTTTTGTTTTTTTTTGTAATGGTCAATGTTTTTTCTGTCACTAAAGATTTATGCATTATGATCTTTTAAATCGTAAAATGTTTTTATTGAAAGGGTCATATTATGTTTTTGAATCTGTTAAAAAATTGTTACCATAATGACTAACACAGTTGGGAATAATTCTTAATACTAAAGCATTTATAAAGTATAAAAGTATAATGACTTTCACTGCGGAAGAATCCCCTTGAAATCCGTAACAAATTAAAACTATAGTACTTGGTCCTGCGGAAGGAAACCATAAAACTACCATGGCTACTGAACCGTGACTCAACCTTTTTTGGAAAAAGGGAAACATGAAACTGTTGAGCTACTGAAGTATTGTACACAAGTTTCGTCTGCTAATAGGTTTTACTTTCACGTATTTTTTTTCATTTTAAACAAACAAGAATAACTAAATAATTTTAGTTTCGTATTTTTCACAAGTCTAACATTGGTACCAGCCTGTGTTAGTAAAAACAGCAAACCTACACAGTTTGAATTGTA
Source organism: Cherax quadricarinatus (assembly GCF_026875155.1). NCBI lineage: Eukaryota > Metazoa > Arthropoda > Malacostraca > Decapoda > Parastacidae > Cherax > Cherax quadricarinatus. Next base: position 1,234 of record NW_026508686.1, read on the forward strand.
AAATTTTTTTTATAAAAAACATTGAAAAATTTTAAAAAATAAAAGAAATGCTTTTTGAAAACCAGACTTCTAGTACTGGGTTTTTCAAATGCATTTTAGAGAAAAAAATCATTAAAAAAAATCAGTACTGTAGACAGTAAAAATGAGAGGAACAGCCAAGTTAAAAGGAATGGCTACCGAAATTGTTTTTGGTGGTCAGTGAGCTAAAATATATCGACTTTATTACCTGAGATTTTTACTGTTTTTTGGGTGTGTTTTGGGAAGGTTTATTGGATAAATATCTTGAATTTTGAGAAAAGTCAGATAAGAGAAATGGGTTTGGGTATGTTAATGAATTTTGGGAAAAGTTGAGTAAGTAAGAACATGAATGTCAGTGTGGAGACACGTTGTGAAGGGGGCTGGAAAAGTTTGAAGTGTTGATGTATATAGCAAGTAGAACCCTTTTGCTTACCCCAAGGATACAGCCCCCAAAAAAACATCAAGAACGGTAAAGAACAAAAATCGGTACAGCACAATCTAATAAACACTGAAAGAACATTTTAGTACAGCTCATATGAAAGTTTTCTTCACCCCTTTTTGTCACCATCACCAGACCATTACAACCAAGAACCCCACACTCACTTTGTGCTCCCTCTTTCTTGTATTTCTGACCTATACTATTTCTACAACCCCCTCCACCTCACCTTTTTTTGCTCCCGTCCTTGTCGCTAGCCTATATATACACTCCCTCCTTTTCCTCTTCTGTTTAGTGGACTTTTCAAATGGGCCAAGTCAGACCGAAACGTCGTCGTAAGCTCTTCTATGGCAGGGGTTTTTTGTGAATTACAGTAAGTACACTAAAAAAAGGCAAGTAACAGTAACAGTAAGAATACCCCCATAACATAAACAAACAATAACGCTTAAAAAAGATAGAGAAACAGAAAAATTGTAGTAACATATAAAACATAAAAAGCAAAAACATAAAAAGTAAATAACGCAGAAACAATACGTAAAATATAAAACAGTATAATATCACTAAAAAGTAGGTGACAAATAAAAATAAAGTGACATAAAACGGGAAATTGAAGATAAAACCGGATGAACACATAAAACATTATTATTCGATGTTTTCCATGGATTTCTACAGTATTTTTGAAAATCAAGGTATTCATAGTAATATACAATGGGAAATATAACAAGAAAATTAATATACGAAATAATTCAATCGATTGTGCGGATCAATTCTACATACGGAGATAGAAAAAATTCATAAAAATTCCCTTTTTAAAATAACGTATATTATTTTATGGTCAAAGGTATTTTTAAAGGGACCTTTTACTTATCAGTTTCATAAAACATGCAATGACAATGTAGGAGAAACTATCGTCGAAGAGTGTCCATAGGACAACATACAACAATAAAATAACACTGACATCAACATACAAGAATGACAACTTGGAAAAATGTAAAGTGACAAGTAACGAACATTCAGTGACAAATAAAAAAGAGCATCGAAAACCACGAAGACAATAACAAAAAAAAAAAAAAGTATTCAAACACGTAAGAACAGCACAATAAACATAGAAAAGTACAGGAATATATGAAACAATACAGTAATACACAAGTAGCAATAACTTTAAAAAAACGTGGTTACACAAGAACAATACTAGCGCGTAGAAATGACAAAACTAGAGCAGTATTATCATAAAAACTAAGCATTAAACTCGGAGAGCAAATACAGCAACACTCGAGAACTGTAACAGTAAACCACAATACAGTAACATACAAAACACACAGCAACACTCAAGTATCGTACAACAATCATTTAATAACAATAACAGTAAAACAATGGAACAAGAAGGTTAACTTACTAGTAATAAAGATGAATGTACGAGACATTAAGAAGACCTTCCAGCCAAGTTTATTACTTGGTCGCTGAAATGTCTTTTTTCCAGGAAGATCGAGTCCCCCTGGATTTTGAAGATTTCTATTTTCCTTCATCCAGAATTTTATTTTTTCATTTGAGCGTGTGAGTGTTTGGTTTACCAATGTTTTCTCATAATACAGAAGATGTCAGAGGAGTGAAGATGAGAAAAAAAGTGACAGACGTATTTAAATAAGGTTTTTCCTCTATCACCTCTTTACCATTGGAAAGAAAATTTGCAAGCGCCTACTTTACTTTATCTATTACAAGCGTTGATTTTTGGCTCTTCCATAATTAATTGTAGAGGTGAAACGTATTTATCAGGTCGAATATACACCCTTGTGGTGAAGAGCATGAGAAAGTTGTTTGTCATTGTGTCAGGTCCAGGTGTTGTCGTAAAGTGACCATGTTGTGAATCATTCTCTTCACATATCAAATAACTTCAAACCCGGAGGATGTAAAACTGCCGACACTAAAGTAGAATAAAAACTACAATTCACATTCAACTTGAACAATTGTACTAAGTTTAATAGATACCTGAAGGAACGGCTTCACTAGGATTGCATGAAATTATAATTTAGGTACTGGTTAGAGGGACTTTAAGAAGCGTCTTGCCGGATTTTTTACATTCATTCGTTCCATCTGTCGTCGTCCAATGAGTTATAAATTATGTCTCTCGTAACTCAATAACGCCCTCATACCAATCGAACTTCCAACTTTCAATGTTTTTGAGTACGGTCTAATCTTGAACCATATTCTGAACAAATTTGCATGTTAACATGTCCTATGACCAAAAGTTAGTGAAATCATTAACATTATCCTGGAATGACTGAAATATCTTATCAAAACAACAGAGTAGCATAAGCTTTCAAACCTTCACAAAAAACTGCCACATAATTCCGATGAAGAGTTTGGGACACTGCCCTGTAAGCGTGCGTTGCAGGATTGTGACCGTTTCTATGTAAAAAGTAGTAGTGGAAATTATAATCCCCACAGTCCAACACCCAACACACACACACACACACACTCACACACACACACACTCACACACACACACACACCACACACACAGCAAACACACACACCATCCATCACACACACACACACACGGGGAGTATTAATCATCCGGGTTTATCCTGATACTTTCAGTATTGATAAGTAATATACTTGTCTAACTGTCAGGTATCTTTTTTACCGAAACAATTCTCCTACACCAGATCATTGATGCTGCCACGTCTGAGTATTACACAGAGTAAGTCCTACCAGCACGTCTCTTGCACATCCTCCTCTGTATTACACTGAAGAAGTCTACCACACTGAGTCTCTTGCACATCCTCCTCTGTATTACTCTGAAGAAAGTCTCTACCACAGCAACTGCGTCTTCTTGCACATCCTCCTCTGGATTAAACACTGAAGAAGTATACCAGCACTGTCTTCTTGCACATCCTCCTCTGTATTACACTGACAAGGAAGTCTAACAGCACTGTCTTCTCTGCACATCCACCTCTGTATTACAATGAAGAGTCACCATCACTGTCTTCTTGCAACATCCTCCTCTGCATTACACTGGAAAAGTCAACCAGCACTGTATTCTTAGCACATCCTCCTCTTAGTTACACTGAAGAAGTCTACCAGCACTGTCTTCTTGCACATCCCTCCTCTGTATTACACTGAAGAGTCTAACCAGCACTGTTTCTTGCACATCCTCCTCTGTAATACACTGAAGAAGTCTACCAGCACTGTCTTCATTGCACCATCCTCCTCTGTATTACACTGAGAAGTCTACCACACTAGCTTCTTGCGACATCCTACTCTGGATTTACAACTGAAGAAGTCCTACCAGCAACTTTCTTCTGCAATCTATTGTCAAGTGAGGAGTAGATATATTTCGGAATAAATATACTTGATACATAACTGTATAACCATTATAATATTCATACTTAAGTATTTATCCAGCCTGAACAAGAGTTACTACGACACAATGTTTAATCTTCCGTCCCACTGATCAACGAGTTACTACGACAATAGTTAATCTTCCGTCCAGCTGATCAAGGAGTTACTACGACAATGTTTATCTTCCGTCCAGCTGATCAATGAGTTACTACGACAATGTTTATCTCCGTCCAGCTGATAAAGATTACTACGACCAAATGTTAATATCTGTCCGTACAAGCTGATCAAGAGTTACTAACACAATTTTTAATCTTCCGTCCACGACCAGACAAGAGCTTACTATGAACAATGTTTAATCTTCGTCCAGCTGATCAAGAGTTTACTACGACAATTGGGTTTTATCTTCCGTACCAGCTGATCAACACAGTTACTACGACAATTGTTTATCTGTCCGTCCAGCTGATCAATGAAGTTACCACGACAATGTATTAACTTATCCTTAACTAGCTGATCAAGAGTTACAACACCGACAATGTTAATCAACCTTTCCTCCGCTGCTGTCAAGAGTTACTACGACAATGGTTTATCTTCCGCCCAGCCTGATCAAAGTAGTGAAATTACGACAATGTAATATCCTTCCGTACCAGTTTTTTCTGTATACAAGTAGTTTACTACGACACAATGATTATCTCCAGAGTCCATCTGATCAGAGTTACAATCAGTGTTCTCTCTCTCTTAGTACAATATTGAGTAGTTCTACTTTAATCATTTGAGGTATTTATACTGCTTCTACCCTTTCTCCTGCTCTTGTAAATTAATCTGTTTCCAATCATCATAATCTTGTCACTAATTCCTGCAGTGTTTGGTATCTCTTCCTTCCAGTCCTGCCACTGATTTTCACAGCTGAGTCTAAATTCATTATACATTCCTCTTTTTCGCTCCGCCTATTAATAATTTCGAAGATTTTAGAGAAGGATTCCCAAAAGAGTAATTATCAATTGTGTCATACTGACCAGGTGCACCAACAAACCATTTGACCAATGTACCATACTGTTCACGAAGCCACCTAACACCAGTGACGCCCAATGTAGTCACTTGTTTCACAGGCCACCAACCCAGTGCCCAATGATATCTCTATCATTGTTTCACAGGCCACCATAGCACCAGTGCCCAATGTATCACTTGTTCACAGGCTCACCAATCACTCAGTGCCTCTATGTATCATTGTTTCACAGGCCACCCAACACCAGTGCCCTATTATCATCTCTATCACAGGCACCAACACCATGGCACTATGTATCATTGTATCACCAGGTCACACAACACCAGTTCTCTATGTTATCACTGTTACAAAAGAGCCACCAACACCAGTGCCTCAATGTATCATCTGTTCACAGGCCCACCAACACCAGTGGCCCTATGTATCATTGTTCACAGCCACCAACACCAGTGCCCTATGTATCAGTTCTTGTTTCACAGGTCACCAACACCAGTCTGCTCTATGTATCACTGTTCACAGGTCACAAAGCCTACACCAGTGCACTATGTAACATTGTTCACAGGCCACCAGCCCCACACCAGTGCCCAATGTATCATTGTTCATCAGGCCACCCAACACCAGTGCCAATTGGTATCATTTTCACAGGTCACCAACACACCAGTGCTCTATGTATCATGTTCACGAGCCACCAACCCAGTGCCCTATGTCTCATTGCAGCGTTTCACAGAGTCACCATCAACCATGCTCTAAGTATCACTGATTAACATGCCACCAACACCAGTATGCACTATGTTAGCATTGTTCACAGGCCAGCCAACACCCGTGCACTATGGTATCCTGTTCACAGGCCACCAACACCGTAGCACTTGATGTATCATTTGTCACCCAGGCCACCAACACACGCAGTGCGCTATGTAATCACTGTTCACAGCCAAACCAACACCAGGTGCCTATGTATCCACACTGTCACAAGGTCACCAACTACCAGAGCGGCTATGTATCGACTGTTCACAGGCACCATACACCAGTTGCGTCATATGCGTGAATCACTGTTCGACGCCACCCAACACCAGTGCGCAATGTTATCACTGTTCACAGGTCACCAACACCGATGCGCTATGTATCACTTTTCAAAGGCCACCACACCAGTGCGCTATGTATCACTGTCACCAGCCACCAACACCAGTGCGCTATGTATCCACTGTGTCACAGGCGCACCAACACCAGTGCGCTATGTATCCACTGTCACAGGCCACCACACCAGTGCGCTTATTGATAACACTAGTTCACAGGCCACTCAACACCAGTCTTGGCCCTGATGTATCACTGTATCACAGGCCACCAACTACCAGTGCACTAATGATAACACGGTTCACAGGTCACCAAACACCAGTCGCCGCTATGTTTCACTGTTCACATGCCACCAACAACCAGTGCGCTATGTATCACTGCGTTCACATGCCACCAGACACCAGAGTCCACTATGTAACACTGATCCACAGGCCACCATACACCATGCCTATGTACTCACTGGTTCACAGGTCAACAACACCAGTGCGCTATGTATACTAGCGTTTCAACAGTCCACACAACCACCAGTGCACTATGGTAACAGCTGTCTTCACAGGCCACCAACAGCCAGTGCAGCATGTAACACTGTTCACAGTCACCAACACCAGTGCGCTATGATCACTGTTTCCCAGTCACCAACACAGTGCACTATTCACATTGTTCACAGTCACCAACCCCAGTGCGCTATGTATCTACTGTTCACAGGAGTCACCAACACAAGTGCACTATGTAACACTGTTCAACAGGTCACCAACAACTCAGGGTTTGCACTATGTAACATTGTTACATTAGGCACTCTTCCCAAAATCTCTCTGCCGTCTACACACCTCTCTTCCCCAGGTATACATATAAATCAATATATATCAATATATATCAATATTAAAAAGGTCACAAGTTTCCCACCAAACTACTTTGTACATTACATGATATTCATTAATGGAAGTTTTTTTTATTGAGACATTACAAGACGATGTCGGTCAGGAGACGTGTCGCCAGGAGACCGTGTCGGCCAGGAACTGTGCGGCCATGAGACGTGTCGGCCAGGAGAAACGTGTCGGCCAGTAGACGTGTCGGCCAGGAGAACGTGCTCCGGCCAGGAGACGTGCGTACAGGAGACGTGTCCGTTTCAGGAGACGTGTCGTTCAGGAGACTGTCGGTCGGCGTGGGAGACGGTCGGTCAGGAGACGTGTCGGCATGAGACGTGTTCGGTCAGGAGACTTGTCCGGTCTCAAGGAGACTGTCCGGTCACAGGAGAAACGTGTCGGTCAGGAGACGTGTCGGCCATGAGACGTGGGTCGGCCAGAGACGTGTCAGGCAGGAGACGTGTCGCCAGGAGACTGGTAGGCCAGGAACGTGTCGGCCAGAGACTGTTCTATGAACAAGTTATGTTTCTGGATGCCTCCACTTATGAACCAGTAGGTATAATACCTCAAAAGTATGAGGAGCAACACTGATTGTACTGGAGGAATGTTCCCTCACAGTATGAAGCACTACCACCGCCAACCGTACTAGTAAATGACAACGATACATTTGTCACGCATCCATCTTTCTCGCGTTTGTTCGCCGCTTGTTGTACCACATAAAACTAAGGCCTACAATGCCAGCTGTAATATATAACGTCCCTGGACAGTGGTTGACTCCATCAGCCCACGTCCTGGTGAAAACGCTACCCCCACTCTGTGCAAAGAAAGGTATAAAATACAACGGGACGTATGAAAGTTTTGAGACACATGTGCAACATCCTGGATATATTTATTGTAGAACACTGTTTCGCCTCATCCAGTGGCATTATCTAGATACAGATTCTAGACATAATTAGAAGACAGTAGTAACTATATATCAGAATGAATGAATAATCAAAGTCCCCTCGGCCTTGGAGTCTTAGTGTTCACAGCATCGTGGAGTGGAGAATCTGGAGCAAAGGCAGAAGACTGGACGGTTATATAGGTTATAGGATAGTTGCACACGTGTTATTAACTTCATATTGTCGGTATTTTAATACCTGTCTTGCACAACTTGTCAGACACGTGTCAACACCATGGATTCTATGGCTCAGAGGACATCGTACAAGACCTTCTGTCACGGCTGCTACAACTGAACCCCAATCCTTTGTGGTAGAACCATACTTCCACTGGGTAATCCCACCTACGACTGACATGTCCCTCGGTTCCCTTGCTACACGACCTTTCCACAGACGCCTATATAGACCGCCAGTCTTCTTACCTGTTGCTTCACAGATTCTCCTCTCACCACGATGCCAGTGAACACTAACTCCAAGGCGCTGAGGACTGATTGCCTTATCTTTTGCGTTATATATGTTCTAACTGTCTTTAATTATGTTCTAAAATTTGTATTGACATAAAAGCGCCACTGGTATGGTGCAAACGTCCTACAATACAAGATATCCAGATGTTGACACGTGTCCCACTTAACTTTTATACCCCCACTCTAGTTTTGATCTAGACATCCAGATCTTTTCGTGAACATCTTCCTTAATCATATTTCCGTTTCTTTCTTCGATACTCCCACAAGTGCGTGAATTTGTGGTTTACCTCCTACATGTCTCACCAGTTACCGCTCTACACCCCAACTGCTTCACTGTTAACTACAGTCACCGTAACCGTTTTTGACTTCGCATTATTGACATCTCAGACACCACAGTTAGCACTGATCAGTTGCCCCGATATTTTTCGAAATGAGCACTCTATCACATATGTTAATCGATCTACAACCCAGCGGCTCATCCGCTTTGCTATAAGGGCGAATAACTAGTGTCCCCAAAAGAAAATCTGAGTTTTACTAGAGGTTAGCGCCGGTTATGCTGCGAATCTAAGGAGAGTTTTTTTTTTTTTTTTTTTTATATTTTCTATTTATACACCAATACAGTCTTCATACTTACTGAAATTGATAAACAATAAAAGGAAACAGTATGGATCACAAATTTCCTGAAAGGTTCGGCCTAGTACAGCAATAACACCACAACACATAATAAACTAACTCAACAAAGGGATTGCAACCTATATACTTGCAAGATATATCTGTATAACATACAACCAATAACTTACGGCAATAACATCGCTACAAATAAACACCGTAACTGGGTCATGAACTGACATAAGACATTCAATGACTCAAAACCTAACTTCCATATAAATTTTACATATAACATGACATATGACAAAGACTCATACAATTGAAAATAATATATACAAGAAAATGTAACAGTTATTTCCCAGCCTTCTCATTAATCAATAAACCAAAAACCTAACATCATAATCCTACTAGAACATCTACATACTTATCCCTAACATTACAGCTTTACATTACCAAATACAAATAAAACATACAAAGAAAAGAGCATAGATCTCAAAACCGACTCATTACATTTACACTTAAACCCGTATACAACAATCTCAGACACAAAAGGAATGCGGCTAAAAAAAAAAAATTACTTCATATGGTAAAGAACGATACCGTTGTATAATGCTATACAAAGTGCATTGAAATGACAATTGAAACAAAGTAACGAAGAGGGAACATACAACAAGCATGTGTTGAATACATATAAACCTACACATCACATACACCACAGTATATCTTTGTATAACCCCCTTTGAGGACAAAAGAGAATCCAGACATACTTAGATCATGCCTTGTGTCACCTCAAACCATCAAACACACAAATACTGTGAGATGTACCCTCTCAACATTATACACACAATCATGTAGTGTAAACACCACTACTTACATATTAAATTCGATTACCTTCTGAAAAACATGTGAATACATATCTTACACAACAACCCAGACCAACTCACATCACAAAAGAAGCTTATTTATTATTTTACCCAAACATACCACACACGCTAACATCTATACACTTTCCATACTTAAGAAAACTAGCCCGCCGCAACCCCTTACTTTACACTTAAATCTCTTAAATCCTTCAACCTGAATCTACGATAACCTTCAGTAAATGCTGTCTCCCATCTTCCCCATAAAGATCCCTATTGCGGCACTTTGTTCTATACATCGTGGCCCCTAACACTCTTATCCTTTCACGACTCCCACCTCCCTCATTGCCCAAGATATATAAATAAAATCTGGGGACCACATACGCAACCGCATTCACCACTGCTGACTCCCCCACCTATATCTAAACTTAACACCGCAAAACACCTGTAATCCTTCCCCACCCACTAAACCTAACTACTCTACTTAGCCAGACCCTCACATCTTCTAAACAAGTACAAAAGTACACAGCGTGAAATATAGTTTCCGGACATCCACACGCTTTGCACTCCACCTTCCCTTAATCTCCTATTAATAACACAACCCCGACGGCAAGATCCCATGTTAAAACCTAAACATAACCTCCCTGACACTTGGTTTTACACGTAGTTGTTGAAGACATTTCCATACAGAACCCCATGCATACATAGGGTATGCCCCTCAACTGCCGCCACCACAGACCACCCCCACCCTCTCAAGAACCTTCAATTTAAGCTGTTTCGGTCCTTACCTT
>NW_026508687.1:0-12525 GCF_026875155.1 Cherax quadricarinatus
CCTTTTCCCTTATTCCCATTTTTCCCTTTTTCCTTTTTCCCTTTTTTTCCTACTTTTTTCTTTCCCTTTCAATTTTTTCTTTTTCCTCCCCCCTTTTTTTTCTTTTCTTTTCCCCCTTTTCCTTTCACTATTCTCCTTTTTCCTTAAACCCCCCAAGTTTTCCCCTTTTCCCCCCTTTATTTCCACCCTCTTCTTCTTTCCCCCCCTTTTTCTTCTACCTTCCTTTTTTCCTTCCCTTCTTCCTTCCCCCCTTTTTTCCCTTCCTCTTTTCCCCCCTTTTCCCTTCCCCAATTTTTTCTTTTACCCTTCCCAAACCTTCCCTCACCCTTTTCTCTTTTCCTCCAACCCCCTTTTTTTCCTTCTTAAAATTTCTCCCCCCCAAAATTTTTTTCCCTTTGCATGTGGGTTAAAGGAAAAAAGGGGAATGTTTAAGGCCGATTTGAGAGAAAAAAGGTGAAAGTGGGGAAGGGGAGGGGAAGGGAAAAAAGGGAAAGGGGGAAGAGGGAGGCAAAGAGAAAAAGGAAAGGGGAAGGAAGGAGGGGGTGGGGGGGGGGTGGGGAGAAGGGAAAAGACAGAAAGAGAAGGAAAAAGGGGAAAAGGGGTGGGGAATAGAAGGGCGGGGGAAAGATTTTTGGTGTTTTGGTGTTGGGTTTTTGTTGAGAAAAAAGGGGGCAAAAAAAATTTTGGGACTCCTTGTTTTTTGGGGTTCCCACCTATTGACTCCCTAATTTTTCTTGGGGGTATTTTACCCCTTGTCTTCATTTCCTCTAGGTCCCCCCCTGCCAGGGCTTTCAAACCTCCTTAAAATTAAGGACTCCTTGTTTTTTTTCCCCCATTTTGGGTTCCTCCGAAGTCATTTTCCTATTTTCCTTGTAAACCCCATACCTTCTTTTTCCTGGTCTACTTTTTCCCTTAATTCCCTTAAAACATCCCTAAATTTCACTGGAAGGAACTCAAATCTTTTTAATCCCTCATTGTCAACCCTTTCAGTTTTGTGGTCCTGTGATGTTTTGTTTTTTCCTGCGGGCCTTTGGTTTTTGGGTTTGGTTGTGTTTGTGTGGTGTGTGTGTGTGTTCTGTGTGTGGTGTACTACCTAATTGCACTCACCTAATTGTGTTGCAGGGGTCGAGACTCAGCCCCGGGCCCCCCGCCTTTTCACGTCGCTACTGGGTTTTTTCTCCCTCTTTCCTGAGCTCTGTTACCTCATTTTAAAAACTTGTAGGTTCCTGCCTCCACTCTTCACTTGCTGGGCTTTCCATTGAAACTCTTGACTAAAAAAAGAAAAATTTTAAAACTCCTGTTCGTCTGAGTCTTCATTTCCAGTTGTGACCCCTTGTCCCTGTTCCCCCTCTGGAACCCTTTCTCTGTCCACCTTGTCTTTCCCGCTTTATCTTGTATTCGTTATCTGTCCCCCCTGACCCTTCTGTCATCCGTGCCCGTCAGCCCGTTTTCCCCTTAACCTTTCCTGTCGACTTTTCCTTGAGCTCTGGGTTAGCCTTTTTGCAACCTTTTTTACTTTTCAACTTCTTGACGTGCTTGACCAGGTGTGGGTTCCGACGGGTGCTGATCTCCATATGGGCCTAACAACAAGGTACAGTGTCTTGAAGATCCTTATTAAGGTATCGGAACGTATTTCAGGTTTCCCAGGCCCCCCGTATGCTGCAGCGGTTTTTGGTTGATGTGTCCCTCCGGTGATTGCTCGGTGTTAGGGTCACCCAATTTTTTCTCCCTGTGGGTCTGTAGTTTTTGTCCACCTGCCTATACTTGTTGCGGTCTTTTTCCCCCTCCCCATTATTCATGACTTTGCTTTTGGGCTGGTTTGAATTCGAAAAGCCAGTTGTGGCCCTGTCCAGCCTGTCCAGGTCCCCCTTTGCATCCTGCCTCACCCTCGTCCGTTTTAATTCTTGCATCAAACTTATCTCTGCAAACAGGGACACTTCAGGTCTATTCCTTCCATTGTATTCACATATATCAAAAATAGCATGGTAGAATGACCCTGGGGGCCCCGCTGTAACGGGGCCCACTGTGAAAACCTTTAGTACAGACTTTGCTGCCCCCCTGCAGGTATTTTTTATCCTTGCATCCCCCTCCCTTTTCGTGCGCCTGATCCTCCAGCTTCTCATAATCTCTTGGGGGGAAACTGTGTCAAAGGCCTTCCTGCAGTCTAGGAAAACGCAATCTACCACCCTCTCTCTCGGTCTTATTTCGTTACCTTGTATAAAACTCCAGGAGGTTTGTGAAAAAAGTTTTGCCTTCATGAACCCCATGTGGTTTTATTTAAAATCTTGGCCCTTTCCGGGTGTTCGACCATCCCCCTGATAATTTTCTCCAGACTTTGCACCAATAATGTCAGAGACATAGGTCTGTTTTAGTCCCTCTTTTCTGTTTCCTTTCAAAATTTTGGGGACTCATTAGCTGTCTTCCATTTCTCAGGTTTTGCCCGTTTCAAGGGATGTGTTGAAGATTGGGGTTTTAGGGGCAGCACAGCATCTTGTCTTCTCAAAGGGACCCAGGGGGAGTGTCCGGCCCCCATCCCCTTTGAAGTGTAAAGGTCACTTAAGAGTTCTTACCTCCTCCTCGTTGTTGTATGCACCAACATTTTGTTGGTATTTCCCCTCTTGATGCCCCTTTCGTCTGTTTTTCCCAACCCCTTCCCTGTCCTACTGCAAAAAATTTCCTTAAATCCCCTTTTCAGTCCTTACCTCTGTCATTTCTTGGGGATTTCTCCCCCTTCTGCCTTAATCTGATCACCTGGTTTTTGACTGTGTCTTCCCCCTGAGTGGCTTAAAAAAGTTTGGGGTCATCTTGATTCCGATGCTATGTCTTTTCTAACGTCGCGGGGCCTCCCCCTTTAAAATGTGGTACTCTTTCCCTGGCTCTGGGACTGACTCCCTATTTTCGTGTGTTTTCTGCCTTCTGTACTTTTTCCTTCTCTATTGCACTTTTTTTTTTGCCCCCCTTTACACCGTCGGGTAAACCAGGGGCTCTTTTGGTTTTCCCCCGTTGTTACTGTACCCTTTGGGGAAATAAATTTTCCCATGCCCCCCTTGCATTTGTTGTTACATATTCCTCATTATTACGGTTTCCTCCCTTTTTCCGTCCCACTGGACCCCGCAGGAATTTCTTAAAACCCTTGTAGTCCCCTTTTTATAGTCGGGCTTTTCCCATTAAAAACTCCTGTTTTTTTTCTCCCCACTGCACCCTTACTATGTTTAAAAAAGCACAAAACCCACGTGGTGTAGCTCCTGGGGGATCTCATACTTGATGCCTCAATATTGGCTCCCCGGGGTGAACACAAGGTCCAATCTTGTGGTTCACCCTCCCCCACTCGGGTAGTGTCCTTAACATGTTGGTGCATGGGTTTTCCAGCACCACGCCCAAAAACATCCTGGTCTCCTTGTTTCGGTACCCCCATGGGCCCAGGTTTTCCCAGCAATCCCCTGTGGTTAAAATCCCCCATAACGCAACTTTGCTCTGCTGGAGTGAGCTTTCTTGCCCCCTCAGCAAGTGTGTCCCCCATTGCTCTGGTGCCTCTTCATATTCCTCTCTTGGCCCCCTGCATTCTGTGGTGGATTTCATCTGCAATGACCACTTGGTTCCCCAGACTAAAGTGTCCCTGCTATGTTCTTTTTCCCCCCTTCTCATCTTTTCCCTTCTATTTTCTCGAATTTCCATCTGTTTTTAGAGCAAGCAACCCCCCCCCCTGCCCCTTTATTTTTCCCCTCAGATCTGGTATCCTGGTGGAAGATTGCTTATTGTCTCCGTGAGTTTTGTTTCGTAATTAGATGTCGGGGACTTCCATTGATTCTTTCTGCCATTCCTCATTTTTTCGTAAATCATCTGCATTTGTGTCCCAAAAAACCTTAAATTCGTTCTAATATTAAAACGTGGTGGGGGGGGTGGAAACAGAGGGATTGGTGTGTGAGGGTTTGGGTTTGATGTTCATTTGCTTTGGGGGTGTCGTGGGGGGTCCTTCTGCGGGGTGTTTCTGGGGGTGCGTTTTTCCCTTCCTTTGATTTCCGGGGTTTATTTGCCCCCTTTTCTTTCCCCCCATTTCCCTTTCTTTTTTGAACTCTTTCATTGTTTTCCCTTTCGTCTGTGTTTTGTCTCTCGAGGTACACCCCCCGGAACTCCGGTTTGCCTCTCAGCGTGCTTTCCCCGCAGGATATGGTTCGGGTTGATTCTGCCTTGAAAATTATTTTGAGAGGCCGTTTCCCTTTTTCTTTGTGACCACCCAATTCTCCAAAATTTGCCACGGGGGTCATGTCCCCTCGTCTATCCCCTTTCATGATATCTTCAATCGCTTTTTTCTCCTCCTGCTTTCTTTCATCATAATTTTCCCCCTTTAGCTTGTTTTTACCCCTAGACAAAAACGGTCCCCCCTTTTCCCACCTCCCACTGTGACCCCCATTGCACCCTTGATTGTTTTAGTTTTTCCCGGGAGTTTTCCCTTCCCTTAGTCCCCCCCTATTAGGGGCCCCTATGCTTTTTGGGTTTACCCTTTCCTGCCCACCTGCTCCGGGCCCCACAGGTATCTGGTAAGGTCCTTGACTGTCCTACTCCTTCAATGTCTTAACCCCCTTCTTTGTCCTAGTGTGTCCCTGTTTTGTTTTGGCCCCATGGGGGTTTTTTGACGGGGCCCTCTGATACATTTTAGTTTCCATGTTTTCCTTAAACCCTGTTGTCTGTGTTTGTGTGCCATTGCCGATGCTATTCTGTAATTCTTTTCCTGTCTGTTTCAGATTTTCCCCCGTCCTCTTCTAATCTCTCTATTTGATTTCTGCTGCTGTGGCCTGTTGTTCCATTCTGTTTTTGTGCTAACCTCTCCCCATTTCCTTTCCAGTCTCTATTCCCCTTTCCCCCATCTTCCCCCTTTTTTGACCCTTTACTCCCTTTCCTCCCCCCAGTTCGTCCTTGGGGCCCCCTTGTTCTCATCCGGTTAGGGGGGGGAATAGATGGTTAGGGGGGGGGAGGGTGGTTGGGGTGGGGGGGGAGGATGGTTATTGGAGGGTTAGAATAGATGGGGGGGGGGAGGGGTTTGATGGTTTGGGGGAGGGGGGAGGGGTTATGGAGGGGGGGAAAGGGGTTATTGGGGGAGGGGGTTTGGGGGGTTAGTGGTTTGGGGGGGGGGTTGGGTTTTTGGGGGGGTAGGGGAAGGTGAGGGGGTTTAGGGGGGGAGGGGGGGGGGGGGGGGGAAATGTTTGTGCAAGTTTTTGTGAAAGGGGTGGAGGGGTGTGGGTGTGTGTGGTGTAGTGGGGTGTGTGTGTGTTTTGCGTGTTTGGGTGTTGTGTTTATGTGGTGTGTTGTGGGGGTGTGTGGTGTGTGGTTTTGTGTGTGTGGTGTGTGTGTGGTGTGTTGTGTGGGGGGGGGGGGGGGGGGGTGTTGTGTGGGGTTGGTTTGTGTGGGTGTTTTTGGTGTGGGTGGGGTGTGTGTGGGGGGTGTGTGGGGTATGTGTGGTGTGTGTGTGTGGTGTGTGGTGTGTGTGTGGTGTGTGTGTGGTTGTGGGTGTGTGTTTGGGGTTGTGTGTGTGTGGTGTTGTGTGTGTTGTGTGTGGTGTGTGTGTGTGTGTTTTTGAGTGTCTACCCTTGGGTGTGTGTGTGAGTTCACCATTGTGTGTGTGTGCTTGTGTTGAGGAGGGGGGTTGGGGGGTAGGTTGTGGGGTTGAAAGACCCGTCGTGTGGGAAAAATTTTAGTCTCATTTATCTTTCCCAATTATCTACCTCCCCCTTATTCCCTTTTCTGGTTTTTGCGTTTTTAATTGTTGCGGGTTTATTTTTTTCCCCTTGTTCACATTGAAGAGGACTTCCTAGTTTCCTAAGTTTTCTTACTGTAAAACTACCGGTAGAAACCTGCCTGTGGCGTTGGGGGTTGTGTGTGTGTGTGTGTGTGTGTGTGTGTGTGTGTGTGTGTGTGTGTGTGTGTGTGAGGTGAGGAGTCTTTGGGGGTTTGAATGCTTGCCGCAACTTTTGTGCCTGACACAACCCTCCTGGGACCTGACCCCAGCACCATTTACAAAGTTGCCTTAAAAAGCTTTCCCCACCTACCCCTCACACTCGTCAAAACTATATTTTATGTCTATGCTTTTCTATTCTAATTTGGTAAAGCTTGCGGGTGAGTGACAGTACAAAAGATGCAAGGCCACCAGGGCCGTCAACAAGGAAAACCCAAAAAGGGAAAAAACTTGGGTGACAGTTTCCGCTGCTGATGACGAAGTGTCTACTAGGCCTTAAATCCCTTTTTGGAGATCCTTACCCCTGATGATTATAACCATATTTCTCTACATCCCGCTTCCCCCGCGATTTCACTCTTCCTGACGATGTATACATTCATTTATACACTCACTTTATATGTATAAAGGGCCCCAATTGTCGTGAGTCACTTCTTCAGCGTGTGTGTGTGTGTGTGGGTGTGTGTGTGTGGGGGTGTGTGGGGGTGTGTGTGGGTGTGTTGTGTGTGTGTTGTGGTGTGTCACAAACAGAGGCTTTCTCGTAGAAAACAATATTCATTACTTCTTTTTCTTTCAACAAACCCCCCAACCCACCGGGCTGGTGGCCTGAAAAGAAAATCAAAAGTTTCTCTTTTTTTAAATTTCGCAATGTATACGGAGAAGGGGTTACTAGTCCCTTGCTTCCGGCATTTTTCGCCCCCCTTTCAACACGCATGGCTTACGGAGGGAAAAACTTGTTTCATTCCCCCTGGAGATAAGAGAAAAAAAACAAAAAAAAGGAAAAGTAAGAAAATAGAAGAAAAACCCCAGGGGGTGTATACAAGCTTGTACATGCATGTGTAGTGTGACCTAAGTTAAGTAGAATAGCAAGACTACCTGGAAAATCTTGCCTGTTTATGAGACAGAAAAAAGACACCAGCATTCCTACCCATGTTTAAAAAAAAATTTCAGCATCTTTTCACTACTTGGGAGGCGGGGTTTCCTCCCTGGGCGGGTTACTGTCTCCAAACCCACTGCCCAAATATTTATTACTTAGTTCTTTATAAAGAATTTTGTATTTCTAATAAGTGACCATACCCACAAGAACCACTTCCTAATCTCCCTGACACGAAAAACCCCTTTTCCCAATTTCCCCGACCTGAAAACCACTTCCCAATTCCCTGACACGAAGAACCCCTCCTAATCTCCCTGCACTGAAAACCACTTCCCAATCTCCCCGAAGAAGAACCCCTTCCTAATTCCCCGACACTGAAAAACCATCCTAATCTCCCTGACATTAAGAACCCCTTTTTTAACCTCCCCGCATGGGATTTACTTCCTAACCTTCCCGAATAAAAAACACTTCCTACCTTTGACACTTTTAAAAATCACTTCCTAACCTTCCTGAAATAAATAATCATTCCTAACCTTCCTGACCAAATAATCCTTCCTAACCCCCCTGCATGAAGAAACACTTTTTACGTCCCTGAGGCTGAAGATCCATTCCTAAAATCTCCAGCGCAACAAGGGAAAAGGGGGGGCATACAGGACAAACCCCCCGGGTTAAAACTAGCCCGTGACTCCCCTCTCCCCAATCTTCCATCTTACCCTCTCCCCCCCCTCCCCCCCCCATGGACAGGTAAACAGATGTCAGGTGTCACGTTTTTAAAAGCAAAAACTTTTTTAAAAAAAATTTTAAACCGAAGCCAAGCGAATGGCTCCCCTTTCTTCTAATTTGGTTCGGGGGAGCGAAGCAAACGCCCGACGGCCCTAGAAAACGTTGTTTTAAGGGCCCCATGACAGTGCAGTTTCGGTGAAAACCCCTTTTTTTCACGGGTGTATTTACTTATCGTTCACGGGCTGTGCAAAAGGGGCGGGCGCTGTGCAAACGGCAACACAACGTTGGTCTCAAAAAGGACAAACGGATCTTAGCATTAGACGGGAGAATGGTACAAAAGACAAACAAAGGATTCAAAAAAAGGGAACGACGTAGTACAAATGGTGCAACAGTTTTTACAAAAAAGTAAAAACCCAACGGTGCAAAAGGTTTACAAAAGATACAGAGGGGGCATATCGGTACCAACGGTAACACGAGGGGACAAAATACATTCGAAAGGGACAACAATGTACAAACGGGGCACACCCCTGACCAAACAGTCACCCATCATTCCCAAAAGGTTTAAACCCAAAGGCACAAACGGTGCTCATAGCGGGAGAAAAGATAACCCTAACTAAAAAAACCACACATACTACAGTAATTCAAATAGTGACACAGCGGGACACACAGGAAAAAACACAGTTGTACACATACACACCTTTGGGTTAAAGGAAAAACCATCAATTTGGCCCTCTTTTCTGGTATGTTTCTTAAAAAAAAAGGGGACAAATAAATTCCCTCACAACTAAACGAAGTCCCCTACAGCATGGGGCCTGAACACAGAATGCATGTACCTGTGAAGGTGTTCACAAAATACAATTTCAACCAAAAAAAACATCAACTGGGACCGGTAAAAACCCTGTCCTAAACGAACATGTTGGGGAAAATGTCTTAAATGACTGGACCAAACCCCTGCTTGAAGGATCAAATTCCTGGTAGCCCAAAATGTTTAGGGATATTCCCCCAAGAAAGAAGAAGACAGATAAACTGGAGAGAAAAAGAGCTCCCTCACGAAAAGACGAAGAGTCACTGAGCTCCTCAGGAGTGCAGAAAATTGATACACGAAAGGAGGCCTGACCAGGAAGTGGAAACATCGAAAATTAAGTAAATGCTTTACGGAAACCAGGAGAGGGAGGAGGAGCTTAAAGTATTGTGAAAATTTAAAGAAATTCTAATATTTCTTTTCATATGCCAAAAAAAGGCAAATACACATCTGTTCGGGCCCTTATCAGACAGGTGGGGCTTACACAGCACAACAAAGGAAAATAGTGAAATTTGAAAAACCCGTAGACTCTTGTTTTGTGAACCACTAAACGGGCTGGGACGACGACCCAAAGTTTTTCATGAAGAGCCTCAAAAACCCATAAATGTAGCCAATTTCAGACTTACCCTAACTCGTAATTTCGAAAAAAACCATTGACAACTGCCTATGCACTCACCCCGGGCCCCGACCGTGGAACCTGTTTTCATTTAAAAATGAAAAAAACCCCCCTGGTGCCCTAATACACTAGGAGGAGGACTTTGGGCATGGGTGAAATTCCCCAGTCATTAAAACAACGGAAAATAGCCCCCCTCCATAAAAGGGGGCAGCAAAGCATTAGTAAGAACATAGACCCAAAAGCTCGACCCACATCATAAAAAAATTTTTAAAAAGTCTAAAAAGCAGGGTTGCAAATCACTGGATTTCCCCCAAAATTTCACAATCCAGGGAACATGGTTCAGGGCAGTCGCTCCTGCCTCTCCAACACGGATCACATGACATGGCCTTGGGTGCACTGGAAGAAAATCAGAATGCAGATTAAATACACAGATTTTCAAAACATTTACAAAATGCGTATGGGGGTAATAGCCCATAAAATGTGCAAAGGGAAAAACTGGGAAGGGGGGAGGATCTTTTAACTTTAACAAACGAAACAAAGAGAGTGGGAACAGAGTTAAATCGGGGGCTGCCATAGGAGAGCTCTGTTCACAAGGGACAGTACTCGCCCCATTTATTCCTTATCCTTATCGACATAAAAAGAGATTACCACAGCACCGTATCATCCTTTTCGGGTGTACAGGACTGTGAGGGTCATCTCTGAGGACGGAACCCCCAGAAATATAAACAAAGTTTTCAGTGGGCAACGGGGAAACAATATGTGTTCAATGAGGGCAAATTCCAACTTATTATGGAAAACTGGGGGAATAAAACTAGAAAAGTTATATGACTCCGGCCCTAAATGAGCGGAAAAATAATGTAAGGGATGGGAGTGTAATTCTGAGGGTCTCACTTTTTTTTGGGTCACAAAGGCCACGTCGACGTGCAAAAAAAATATAGGATGGGGTAATGAAATTTCAAAACGAGAGATCCAAGCCCAGATGATCCTTTTCAAAACATTGTTCTCTCTAGGCTGGGAAAATGCTGTACATTAAATCTCCCTACAAAGCAGGTGAAACGAGATCAAAAAGGTACAGGATCCTTTATGCAGTATAAGTTCTGTCAAGCACCCTTAAAATACTGGGAAGCTTGGGGAAACACTTGACTTTTTACTCGTTGGAACGCAGGGGGGAGAGATATATCATAATTACACTTGGAAAATCTTTAAAAGGAATGGTCCCAAAACTGACACAGAAATCACCCCCACGAAAATAAAAGACTGGGCAGGGATGCAAAATGGGCCCTAAAAATAGGGGCGCCATTGGTACACTAAGAGAAAACCCCCTAAGTGTCCGGGGGCCCCAAAATGTTTAACGCCCCCTCAAGATTTGGGATGCCAATAAACCCCTGGGGTGCCCTTTAAAAGAGAGTGGACAGATACCTAAAGTCAGTGCCGATCAGCCCGGGCTGTGGCTCGTACGTCGGGCTCGTGCGGCGCGTAACAGCCCAGTTGAAGGCCCTGATCCTCGGGGGCCTGGTCTTTGGGCCGGGGCCCCGGGGGGCGTTGTCCCCAAAAACCTCCCGATTACCTCCAGATAACCCTGACCAAAAGTATACAAAAATTTTTGCACTTGAAGGAAGGAGCTTACGCTTTGTGACTTTGTAAATGGTCCCAGTCGGGCCGAACGTCGTCGTAAACTCCTCTCTTTATGAGCAGGTTATTTGTATACTTTCCGGGCCGGACTCAAAGGGCCCCTGGATCGAAAAGGTTTGTATAGATGACCCAAGTGTCCGATCAGCCCGGGTTTTTGGTACACACCAAGGTTCAGATATAGGGAATGCACAACAGTTTAACCAGCCCAAGATCCTGCCCCAAAGTGTGTAAAACCCGTGGATAAATAAGGTATAAAATAAAAAGGTGCCACAAATGCACAAAAAGTTTAGGGAAAGGAACAAGCGGTAAAACAATGCACAAATATCAAGTCAACGGTCCTGGCGCAGGCAAATACAGCAGTACGGGCATTTAATACAACGTCACACTACGGTACAAGCAGTATTTACGACGGTAATACGGTAACCCAACTTTCCCCTACAGAACCAAAATTAAAGTTCTCACAACAAGCATTCAAATCCCCCATAACCAAAATATTAAAACTTCATTGTTTCAACTCCTTACAATCCCCCTTTAAAATTCCCCAAAATCCCCTTCCCCCTCCTTTATCCCTTTTTCATTCCCTTCTCTTTTCTTTTTTTTCCCGGTTTTTAAAACGCTTATCTAAAGACCCGAACATTCTCGCCATTAAAACTTTTTTAATAATAATTTTAATTTAAATTATTTATTTTTTTCTTTATAA
The DNA here is from genome assembly GCF_026875155.1 of Cherax quadricarinatus. Classification (NCBI taxonomy): domain Eukaryota; kingdom Metazoa; phylum Arthropoda; class Malacostraca; order Decapoda; family Parastacidae; genus Cherax; species Cherax quadricarinatus. Next base: position 11,295 of record NW_026508687.1, read on the forward strand.
TATATTAAATTATTATATTTTTGCTAATTTAAACTCAATTGAAACTCTTATTTCCCAAAATTCTCCTACTAAGTTTTTTCCTTAAGGAAGAAAATTTTTTTTCTAACATAGAATCAATATATATACATATATATTAACATATTATATATATATATATATTTATAATTTTTATTTTACATTATTTTATATATATTTTATATATTTTTATATAATATATAAAAATATTTATATATATAATATATATATTTTATATATATTTTTATATATTAATTATATATATAATATTTTAATATATATATTTATATACATATATATTTTATAACATATTTATATTATATAAATATATATAATATATATTATATATAATATATATATATATTAATTTTATATATAAAATATTTTTTAAAATATATATATATATTTATATACATATATATATAATATATTATACATATATATATATATTTTATTATATAATACTTAATTATCATATATAATATAATATATATAATATTATATATATATATATATATATACATATATATATAATATTTTTATAATATATATAATTATACATTTTTTTATATATTATACATTATATATATATTTTATATAATATGTATAACATATATATATATAATTATAATAATAATATATTATAATAATATATATACATATATATAATATTTATACATATTATATAATTATATATACATTTTTATATATATTATATAATACATATTATTATACATATATATACCTATATATATATAACATATATAAATACATAATACAAAAAAATATATACATATATATACTAATATATACATATAACATATTTTCCCTATATAAAACATATATAATAACATATATATACAAAAATATATCCATATAATAAAATATAAAAATAAATACAAATAATAACAATAAAATCAAAAATACCCTAAAAAATTCAATATATAAAATATATAAAATATATACATATATATATATAAATATATATATACATAATCATATATATATATATATATATATATATAAAATAATTATATTATTATATATATATAAATATTTTAAATATATATATATAATATATATATACATATATATATATACTATATATATATATAATATATATATTTATTAATATATAATATATATATATACATATATATTAAATATAATATAATTACAATATATATATATAAAAAAATTAAAATATAAATTTTTT
>NW_026508688.1:0-12299 GCF_026875155.1 Cherax quadricarinatus
GGGTGCTGCACAGTCATCACCCGTGCCCTTGCAACTCATCACACGGGTGTCCGGCACACATCAACAAGGGTGGCTGCCACTCAACACACGGTGCTGCACTCATCACTACGGGTCTGCACTCATTTTCATTTCACGGGTGCTGCAATCATTACACGGTGCTGGCCCTCACACACGGGTGCTGCACCATCACATATTATCGGGAGCTGCACTCATCACACGGGTGGTCACTCAATCACACGGGTTGCTGCACACATCACACGGGTGCTGCACCACAACCACAATCAGGGCTGCACTCATCACCCGGGTCTGCATTCATCACACGGGTGCTGCTACTCATTCACGAACGGGAGATCTGCATTCATACACACAGGTGCTGCACTCACCACACGGGTGCTGCACTTCTCATCAGCACTGGTTGCAGCACTTCAACACAACGGGTCTGCACACATCACTACGGGTGCTGCCCTCATTCACACGGGTGCTGCCACTGCATCACACGGGTGCTGGCACTCTTCACATGGGTGTCTGCACTCATCACACGGATGCTGCACTCATCACATCGGGTGCTGCCCGTCACTCATCACGGGTGCTGCACTCTCATCACACCGGATGCTGCACTCACAGCAACGGGTGCTGCACTCATCACAACGGGTGCTTCACACATCACACGGATGCTGTGCCAACTCAACACACGGTTCTGCACTCATCACACGGGTGCGTGCTCATCACAACACGGGTGCTGTACACGCATCACGCGGGTGCTGCACTCATCACAATGCTGTGCTGCACTCATATCACAATCGGGTTGCTGCACTCATCACGACGGGGGCGTGCACTCATCACACCACAACGGGTGCTGCACTCATGCAACATCGGGTGCTGCACTCATCACAATTCGGGTGCTTTGCACTCATCACATCGGGTGCTGTCACCATCACAGGGTGCTATGCACTCATCACACGGTGCTAACACACACTCATCACACGGGTGCTGCACTCACACAAAACGGTGCGCACGCAATCACACGAGCAGCACCAACACACGGGTGCTGCACTCATCACCGGGGGGGTTTGACCTGCCCTCTTTTTTCATCGGGTGCTTCAACTCCTCACACACGGGTGCTACCTCATCCACACGGGTGCTGCATCTCATTACACTGTACTGCACTCGAGTACACGAGTGCTGCACTCACATCGGTTGCTGCACTCATGCACTGACGGCGTGCTAGCGCACTTATCACACAGATGCTGCCAGACTCATCACACCTGGTGCTCACTCATTACACGGGTGCTGCACCTCATTACAACGGTGCTGCACTCATCAAAAAAAATAAAAAAACCAAAAAAAACCGGGTGCTGCACTCATTCACAGACTACTACACGGGTGCTTGCACTCACAACGCGAGTGGCCTGCACTCATTCACACGGGTGGTGCTGCACTCATCACGCGTGGTCTTGCAACTCATCACACGAGTGCTGCAACTCATCACATCGGGTGGTGTCAGCACACACAACGGGTGCCTGCACTATCATCACAACGGTGATGCACCCCCCCCATGCACACGGGTGCTTGTACATCTCATCACAATCGGAGCGCACTTCACCACAATGGGTGCTGCCCCTTACACAACGGGTGCTGCACTCATCACACGGGTGCTGCACTCATCACACGGGTGCTGCACTCATCACACGGGTGCTGCACTCATCACACGGGTGCTGCACTCATCACACGGGTGTTTTAAGCTGTACTCGATCACACGGGTGCTGCACTCATCACACGGTGCTTGCACTCATCACACGGGCTGCACTCAAAACAGCGGGGTGCTGCACTCGTCACACGGGTGCGGCACTCATCACACGGATCTGCACTCATCACACGTGTGCAGAGCACTCATCACATCGGGTTGCTGCATCTCAATCCAACGGATGCTTAGCTCTAATTTCACACGTGCTCAACTCATCACACGGTGATGCACACATCACACAGTGATGCGCACTCATCACACGGGTGCTGCACTCAATCACAAGCGGGTTCTGCAAACTCATCACATTACGGGTTGCGCACGCATCACACGGGTGCTGCACTCATCACACTGGGTGCTTGGCACACATCACATCTAGGTGCTGCACTTCATCACATGGTGCTGCCCTCATCACACGGGTGCTGCACTCATCACACGGGCTGCCCCTCATCACACGGGTGCACGCACTCATCATAAGAGGGTGCTGCACTCATCACACGGGTGCTGCACTCATCACACGGGGGTGCACTCAGCACACATGGTGGCTGCTACTTCATCGGACACGGGTGCATTACACCTCATCACACGGGTGCTGCACTCATCACACGGGTGGCTGCACTCATCACAGTACACGGGTGCTGCAGCTCATCACAATCGGGTGCTGTCACTCGTCACACACGGTGCTGCACTCAATCACACGGATGCTGCACTCTATTCACATTCGGGTGCTGCACTCATCAACATCGGGTGCTGCATCTAATTCACACGTATGCTGCTCTAATCACCAACCGGGTTGCTGCACTTCATCACACGGGTCTGCACACATCACACAGATTGCTGCACGCCATCACACGGGTGCGGCACTCATCACACGGGTGAGCTGGCACTCATCACAACGGTGCCTGCACTCATCACACGGGTGCTGAGCACTCAATCAATCAATACGGGTTGCTGCAACTCATCACATGGGTGCTGCCCTCACACCACGGGTGCTGCAACTCATCACACGAGGTGCTGCACTCATCACACGGTGCTTCACTCATCACACGGGTCTGCAGTTCATCACAATACGGTGGCTTGCCAACTCATCACACGGGTCGGAGCAACTCAGCACACGGGTGCTGGCACTCATCACAAATGGGTGCTGCACTCCAACAGAGACGGGTCTACACTTCATCACAACGGGTGCTGCAGTATCCCATCACACGGGTGCTGCCTCATCATCACGGGAGCTGCACTCCATCACTCGGGTATTCTTGCACTCCATCACACGGGTGCTGCAGTCATCACTCGGTTGCTGCACTCAAATCACACGGAGGTGCAGTCGATCACACGGGTGCTTACACATCATCACACGGGTGCGCAGTATCATCACACGGGTGCGCATCATCAAACGGGTGCTGCAACTCATCACAATCGGGTTGCAGGCAGTTATCACAGCTGGTGTTGCCTGCACTCATCCATCACATTTAAGCGGCACATCATCACACGGGTTGCTGCACACATCACCGGGTGCTGACTCACACACGGACTGCCGGCACTCACATCACACGGTGCTGGCACTCATCAACACGAGTGCTGCACCTCATACACACGGAGGTGCACTCTCATCACACGGGTGCTTGCACTTCACTCACAATCTTCCGGTGCTAACTCATCACACGGTGCTGCACTCATCACACGGGTGCTTGCACGCCTCACACGGGTGCTGCACTCATCACAACGGGATGCTGCACTCATCACACGGGTGCTTGACAACTCATCACTAAACACGGGCTTCACTCAATCACACGGGTGCTAACGCACTCATCACAACGGGTGCCTCGCACTCAACACACGGGTGCTGCACGCAGTCACCGGGTGCTTCACTCATCACACGGATGCTCACTCATCTCACACGGGTGCTGCAACTCATCACATCGGTGGTGCTTCACACATCACCCGATCTGCCACTCATCACACGGGTGCTGCACACTCATTCACACGGGTGCTGCGAGCTCGATCACACGGGTGCTGCACGCATCTACATCGGGTGTTTGCACTCATCACCGGGTGCTGTGCACTGATCAACAACGGGTGTTTTAGCACTCTTCACACTGGTGCTGCACTCATCACACACGGGTGCTGCACTCATCAACGGGTGCAACACCTCATCAACATACGGGTGCTGCACTCATCTACATCGGGTGCTGCACGCATCACACGGGTGCTGCACTACATACAATCGGGTGCTTGCACTCATCACATGGCGGGTGCTGCAACTCATCACAGGGAGGCGGGTGCTTCACTCATCTCACGGAGCGGGTGCTACACACATCACACGGGTTGCTGCACTCATTACACGGGTACTGCACTCATTACACGAGTGCTTGCACACATCACATCGGTGGCGTGCACTCATCACGTGAGTGCTGCACTTATCACACGGATGCTGCACCATACACACTGGTGCTTCACTCATTACGACGGAGGTGCTGCACTCATTACACGAGAGTGCTGCACTCATCAAACGGGTGCTGCACTCATCACACGGGTGTTGGCACACATTCACAATGACACGGGTGCTGCACTTAATCACATCGGTGCCGCACTCAATCACACGGGTGCTGCACTCATCACTACGGGTGGCTGCACTCATCACACGGGTGCTGCACTCAGGCACACGGTGCTGTCACTCAACACACGAGGTGCTGTACTCATCACAAACCGGGTGCTGCTGCACTCATCACATCGGGTGCGGTCACTCAACCACGGTGCTGTTTCTCCCATCACACGGGTGCTGCACTCGTCCCACGGGTGCTGCACATACATCACACGGATAGCTGCACTCATCACAAACAGTGCTGCACTCTCACATCGGGTGGGCTGCATCTCATCCCACGATGATCTGCACTAATCACACGGGTGCTGCCTCATCACACGGTTCCTGCACACATCACACAGATGCTGCACTCATCACTACCGGGTGAGCACTCATCATACGGGACTGCCCTCATCACACGGGTTTTGCAGCAGCTCATCAACACGGGGTGCGGGCACTCACACAACGAGTTCTGCAGTCATCACACATCGGGTGCGCAGTCATTCACACGGGGGTTTTGCTTGCACCTCATTACTCTCGGGTGCTGCACTCATCACTACAACGGGTCTGCGGCACTTCATGCAGACGGGTGCTACCCTCATCACACACAACATCGGGTGCTGCCAACTCATCACAGACGGATGCCTGCCTCATCACTAACGGGTGCTGCACTCATCACTTCGGGTGCTGCATGTCATCACATCACGGTGACTGCAGACATCACATCGGTTGCTGCACTCGTCACACGGGTGCTGCAGTCGATCACACGGTCCTTGCCCTCTCACACAGGTGCTTGCATCTTCACAGCGGGCTGACATCTTCAAACGGGTGCTCACTCATCACACAGGTGCTGCCAGTTTATCTCTCTTCGGTGCTGCCTCATCACACGGGTGCTGACTAGTCCATCACACGGGTCTGCAGTCATTCTCTCAGGCGGGTGCTCCAGGCATTCACACGTGTGCTAGCCACTCATCACTTATACGGTGCCTGCAGTCATCACACGGGTGCGCAGTCATCGCACGTGCTGCAGTCATCACACGGGTGCCTGCAGTCATCACACGGGAGCTGCATGTCATCACACGGATGCAGCAGTCCATGCATCACGGGTGCTGCTACTTCATCACAGATGAACGGGTGCTGCACGTCATCACACGGAAGCTGCAGTCATCACACGGGGTGATAGCATTCATCACACGGGTGATCTGCACCATCATCACGGGTGCTGCAGTCATTACACGGGTGCTGCAGTCAGCACACGGGTGCTGCATAATCATCATCACGATGCTGCACTCATACACACGGAGTTGCTGCACTCATCACAACTTTAATTACGGGTGCTGTCACTCATCACACGTGATACAGTCATCACACGGTGCCTGCACTCATCACACGGGTCTGCACTCATCACACGGTGCCTGCACCATCACATACGGGGTGCTACACTCATCACACACACGGGTGCTTTTCAGTCACACACGGGTGCTGCACAATCATCACATCGGGTGCTGCAGTCATCACATCGGTTCTGCACACATCACACGTGTGCTGCAGTCATCTACACGGGTGCCTGCAGTCATCACACAGGTGCCCTGCCCGGTGCTCTTCACACGTGCGGCACTCATCACACGGGTGCCGCAGCTTTATCACACGGTGCTGCACACATCACATGTTAGCGCAGTCAATTCACACGGGTGCTTCAGTCATCACACGGGTGCTTGGCATGTCATAACACCGTGTGCTGCACTCATCACGCGGGTGGGCGCTGCAGATCCACACGGATGTGGTGCAGTCCTATCACACGGTGCCTGCAGTCATCCCAACGGGTGCTGGCGTCATCACATCGGTGCTGCAGTCATCACACGTTTGCTGCACACATCACCACGGGTGCTGCAGTCCATCACACGGGTGAAAGCATCAAGTCATTCACAACGGGTGCTCGCACTCATCACTCACGGGTAGTCTGCAGTCAACACACGGGTGCTGTCAGTCATCATACACGGAGTGCTGCAGTCATCACACGGGTGCTGCAGTTCATCACAGTGGGGCTGCAGTCATCACACGGTAGTGCTGCCACTACTCACACGGTGCTGCAGTCCATCACAAGGGTGCTGCAACACAAACACACACGGTGCTGCAGTCATCACACGGGTGCTGGAGTCATCACAACGGGTGCTGCACTCATCCCACACGGTGCTGCAGGTCATCACACAACGGTTGCTGCACTTCATCTCACGGGGCTGCAGTAATCGGAGCACGGGTGCTGCACTTCATCACACGAATGCTGCAGTCAACACACGGAGATCTGCAGTCATTCACAACGGTGCTGCAGTCACACAACGGGTGCTGCACTCATCACAACGGGAGCTGGTAGTTATCACATGGGGTGGTGGTGCACTCATCACAACGGCGTGCTGCAGTCATACCGGTGACTGCACTCATCAGCAACGGGTGTGCCTTGGTAGTATATCAACATGGGTTGGTGGCACATCATACACACGGGAGCTGCAGTCATTCACACGTGTGCTGCCAAGGCATCACAGGTGTTCACACGGGGTGCGGAAGTCATGCCTCACGGGTGCTGACTCATCACTCGGGTGCGTAGTTAATCACAAGGGTGGTGCCCTCTCACATGCGGGTGCATGCCAGTCATCCACATCTGTGCAGCAAGTCATCACACGGTGGATCTGCATCATTACACGTGTGCTGCACTCATCACAGTACGGGTGCTTGCAAGTCATCACACGGTGCTTGCAGTCCTATTACAACGGGTGGCTGGCAGTTCCTCACATTACGGGTGCTGCACTCATCACCAACCGGGTGCTGCGGTCATCACAACGGGTGTTCTGCAGTCATCGACACGGGGCTGCCACCGCATCACACGGGGCTGCAGGATCACACGGGTGCTGCAGTCATCACACGGATGCTGCAGTCATCACACGGGTGCTGCAGTCATCACACGGGTGCTGCAGTCATCACACGGGTGCTGCAGTCATCACACGGGTGCTGCACTCATCACACGGGTGCTGCACTCATCACACGGGTGCTGCACTCATCACACGGGTGCTGCACTCATCACACGGGTGCTGCACTCATCACACGGGTGCTGCAGTCATACACACGGAAGGCTGGAGTCATCACACGGGTGTTGCAATTCATTCAACTTCACTGTGCGTGCACATCATCAACGCGTGCGCAGTGTTCATCACCGTGAGCTTCACTCATCACCCGGGTGCTGCACTCATCACACGGGTGCTGCCCCTCATCAGCACGGGTGCAGGACCTCATCACACGGGTGCTGCTGTCATTCACACGGATGCTGGAGGTTCACACTGGGTTGCAATTCATCACATCGGGTGCGGCACTCATCTCACGCCGTGCTGCAGTCATCAACGGGTTGTCTGCACTCATCACAGTCACGGGTGCTGCACTCATCACACCGGGTGCTAGCAGTCATCTCCGGTGCTGCACTCATCACACATCGGTGCGTGCTCTCATCACACGGAGATGCTGCAGTCCATCACACGGGTGGCTGGTCAGTCATCACCACTGTGCTGCACTCATCACACGGGTGCTGCACACGCATCACACGGATGCTGCAGTCATCACCTATCGGGTGCTTGCAGTCATCGATCACGGTGCTGCACCCATCACACGGGTGCTGCAGTCAAATCACACGGATGCGCAGTCATCACACGGGTGCTTTGCAACTCGATCACACGGGTGCTGCACTCAATCACACGGGTGCTGCAAACGTCATACAACACGGGTGCCTGCACTCATCACACGGGTGCTGCAGATCATCACAGGGTGCTGCACTCATCACACGGGTGCTGCACTCCAACACACGGTGCTGTACTCATACTACACGGAGTGCTGCACACATCAAACGGTTGCTGCACTCATCCACACGGTGGCGTACTTATAAAACACACGGTGCTGTACTGCATCACAACGGGTGAGGGGGAGACAACTTTGTCAACCCCGTAAACAATGAATGGTTGAATATATTGATATTGGTGAAGGTCCGTTAAATATACAGACTCTGTTGCAACTCTTTAATTTCCAATTTTAATGCCATGAAGCCTTTAATTTAGATTTTAGCCTCTGAGTTAATGTTGTTGTTGACTTGGGAGGTTCAACTGTTGTAGTTGGGCTCCTGAATGACATTCCTCCTTGGTCAGATACTCTAATTAGCAACTCTGGAAGTCTGTGTCTAAACTGACTGTTAGTAAACGAGTAGGTTTAGCGCTTCTTTTTTATTATAATGATAATAACCGAACCTACTATTCTGTATTCACCAATTATTTACTCTTTTGTAACAGTTTTATACAATGTTTGCTGATATTGTCAGACAAATGTGAGTAAGAAGGAAGGAAGTGTAACCACAGGTCTGGAAGGTGCTAATGTATTGTATAATAAATATTTGTTGGACCAAATCTATGTCCTGTCCAGGTATTTATTGTTATTTAATATTCCGCTTGACGTCGATGACTTCCTTTATACTCTGCTTGACGTCGCTTTCTTCCTATAATACTCTGACGTCACTGTCTTTCTATAATACTCTGTTTAACATCACTGTCTTCTTATACTTACTCTGTTTATAAATCACTTGTACTTCTTCTATAATACTCTGAGTCACTGTCTTCCTATAATACTCTGACGTCACTGTCTTCCTATAATACTCTGACGTCACTGTCTTCCTATAATACTCTGCTTGACGTCACTGTCTTCCTATAATACTCTGAAGTCACTGTCTTCCTATAATACTCTGACGTCACTGTCTTCCTATAATACTCTGACGTCACTGTCTTCCTATAATACTCTGACGTCACTGTCTTCCTATAATACTCTGCTTACGTCCTGTCCCTTTTTTAAAAACTGCTTGACGCCACTGTCCTTCCCCGTAATACCTGCTTTAACATCATGTTTTTTTATAATTCTCCCCGGGTTGGGCGTCAAAGGTCCCCCCTATAAAAACTCTGTTGACGTCACTGTCCCTTTCCCCTTTTTTTCCCCTTTCTTTACGTCCCCTGTCTCCCCCTTTGCACTCTGCTTGGGTCACTGTCTTCCTTTTTAATTTTGGGTTGACGCACTGTTTCCTTTAAAACTTTTGACTCATTATCTTCCCCCCTAATACCCTTTTTGGGCGTCACTGTCTTTTTTTTAATACTCCTGTGAAAACACTGTCTCCCTTTAGTACTCTGTTGACGTCTCTGTCCCTTTCCCATATTACTCTAAAGGGCACTGTTTTTCCCGTAAACCCTTTACGTCACTGGGTTTTCCCATAATACCCCTGTTTGACCCTCCCCTATCTTCCCATAATACTCCCGACGTCATTTTCTTCCATTAAAAAACTCTTCCCTTTTTTCGGCACTGTCTTTCCCTTTTAATTTTCTCTGGTTGACGTCCCCTGTTTTTCCCCATAGTACCCCTGCTGACTCTCTTTTCCTTTAATCTCGATGTCCTTGTTTCCTGTTTAAAACCCTAAAGTCACTGTCCCTTTCCCCATAATACCCCCCGTTTGAACCGTCCCTTTTTCCAAATACCTAAAACCTTTAAATTTTCCCCCTATAATTTCCTGGCCCCTTGACGTCCCTGTCCCTTCCCCCCAATAAATACTCCTTTGACTGGGCCCCCCCGTCTTTCCCATAAAACCCCTTTAAGCATTTTCTTCCTTAATAAACTGCCCTTTTAAGTACTGTCTTTCCCATAATACTCTGTTTGATGTTTCCCGTCCACCCGATAGTAATCTTTTTGCCCTTCCCTGTCTTCCTATAATTCCCTTTTTTGCGTTGTCTTCTTTAAAAATCTTTCTTGGGCGGGCACTGTTTTCTATAATTTCCTGCTAGAAGTCACTGTCTCTCTGTGTAATCTGGGCCCCGTACTGTTTTTCCTATAATACTCTTTCTTGACGGGCCCCTTGTCTTTCTTTAAACTTCCCCCCGGGGAAATTATCCCTTTCTATAAACTCTGCCCTTTAAAAGTCCTTTTTTACTATAGTTTCCCCCTTTCTTGCGTTTACTAATTTTCTATTTTCTCTGCTTGACGTCACTGTTTTTAAATTCTCTCTGGGCCCCGGTTGCCTTGAAATACAAACGCTAAGAATTGAAACAAACCCTTTTTCCTGAAACAGCGTCTGCCGTACGTCAGACATCGCTAAAGAATTTTCCCCCAGGGGCCCTAGAGGGAAGGGAACCTGCTTTGCCTTTTAGAGAAGGGGTCCTATAAAAACCGACAAAGGTTTTTCAGGGTTTGTTTAGTTTTGGTCTAGTGTTTTAGCCCCAAAATTTCCCACCTATTTGTCTTTTACACGCCAAGTTACGCCCCTTCAAAAAATTCCTTTTAATGAGAAAAAAATGTTATGGGGTTTTTCCCCTGTTGTTTTTCGTAAATGTTTCTGGGGTGTAGGTGTCCAAAATTTTATTGTTTTCCCTCCCCTTGTGTTTTAAAGTTGTTGCAGGGCGGGTTTTTGTTTTTTCCCCTTTGTTTTCGTTTATTTAAATTTTTCAAAAGGCAAAATCTTGGGTATCTTTTTTTGAGGAAACTTTTCGCCACACGTGGGCTTCTTCAGTTTATACGTAGGGAAACCTTGAAGAACAGGAGGAGAAGGGGGTAATCAGTCCCCCAAAACCCTTGGGGTCGAGTGTTTTTCCAAACAATTTTTGAATTTTTTTGTTTGGGCTGAACCCCCATCGCCCCAAAGGGTTTAGGGATTTAATTTTCCCCCATTCTCCCCTTTCTTCAAGTTTCTCCTACTTTGGCTGATGAAGCCCTGTGTGGGGAAACGTTTTCCCCCAAAAAAGATTTCCCAAAAAGTTGTCAAGTGTCTAATTTAAAACATTCGGTTTTTTTGAACCAAATTTATTAAAAAAATGTTTACGTTGTTTCAGAAGTTATTTTCTTTCAGTGGTATTTCATGTTTTGCAAATTTAAAGGTAAAAATATACCAATTTAAATGATGAGGAGGGACATGTTCACACGGGGTTTACCCCGGAGGGAAGTTCCGGGGGTTTTAAAGCCCCCCCGGGCCGGTCTGTGACCCCGGCCCCCTGGTTGATTTAAAGCCCGATCAACCAGGCTGTTACTGTGGCTGCCGCAAACCAACGTAAGAGCCACCCGCCCCGGGTGGTCCAAAGGAAAAGGGTTTAGGGACCCTTTTCCCGTGCCCGCTTGAAAAACTTTCCAGGGGTCTGTTGGTTTAAACCCCCTTTTGTTGCTGGGGGGGCGTTTTAAAGTCCCCGGGCCCCCGACACTTTTTTGGTTTTGGTTTTTTTAAAAGTGGGTAGTGAACCCCCCGCCCTTTTTTTTTGGGGGGGGTTTTTTGCAAACGTTCCAAGTCTTTTTTTTCGTAAATGAGTGATTTTCGTGTTTCCCAAATTCGGTACTAGTCCCTCTAGGATTTTCCAAAGGGGTAAAAAATAATCATTACCTTTCCCCTCCCGCCTGCGTTCCAAAGGGAAAAAACAGGTTTAGGGGGCCCCTTTAAAACGCCCATTAAAATTTAGGGGTTTTATTCCGTTATGCGGGGCCGTGAAAGGGTTTTGTAAAATTTTTCCCGGGCGCAATTTACCTCCTTGAAAGGTGCTGTTATGTGCAGGGGAATTTTTAATTTTTTTTAGCCCCCAGGGTTTTTAAAAAAGTGCCCCCAAGAGTGTCATCCCGGGGATTGGCCTCCCTAATTTTGAAAGGTTTCTCCTTTTTTCCCTCCTGTCTTTTTTTTGCAGTTGGGGATTTAAAACAATTTTTATGGCCTTTAAGGTGAGATCCTCAGACATGAACACCCCCCAAAGGGCTTTTACGTTGGTTTTTTTCGCTCATTTTGTGGCCAGATTTGTATTTGTACTCTGATGAAGATTTAATTTCCTCGTGTTTACCATTTCTGAGTAATTGAAATTTCTCATCGTTGAACTTCATATTGTTTTCTGCAGCCCACTGAAAGATTTTGGGTTTGGGCCGCCGGAGCCTTTCAGTGTTCTG
>NW_026508689.1:0-42378 GCF_026875155.1 Cherax quadricarinatus
AAAAATCAAGTAAATAAAAATAAATTTCATTTTGGGTAAACAGCCTCAAAAGCTTTATAAAAAAGTTAAAAAATTTAGTTAGACAAGCCCGGCCCCCTTGTGAACCTGCTGAGAATCATTAACAAGCTATGTTTATTGAGATGGTTTCTTATAATCTCAGCTAAAATGATCTAGTAATTTGCCTAAAAATTGGGTCAGGTTTTATTGGGGCGGTAATTTGACGGTAACGATTTGCCCCCTTTTTTAAAAATAGGGTACTTTAGCCTCTTTCCACAAAACAACCTCACCGTTTAAGAGATAAATTAAAAAATTATTAAGGGTTCAAGAGTTCCTTTTTGCTTTCCCTTAAAAAACCCTTGAAAAAACCTTAAGGCCCCGGTGACTTTTTTGCTTCGTTGTCTATCTGTTTCAAAACCCATCTCACTAGTGCTGTGATGTTACAAAATTTACTTTTTCTACCCCCACGAAAAAATTTTATTAGAATTTGTTAGTGTCTTCCTGTGAAAAACGAGAGAAAATAATTATTTAAAATCAAGCACATTTATTCTTTTTGTCAAAAAATTCCCATAGTTTTTTTTTTAAGGGGACCTATCTTATCAAATTTTTGTTTATAGCCCCGGGAAAAAAAATTTTTTGGGTTAGTTTTAAAATCCCTAGCAACTTTAATTTAAAAGCCCTTTTAGATCCCCTACCTCTTTGATACGCCTAAAAATTCCTTTTTTTATCCCCTAGAGATATTTGGCCATTATTCTCTTTTTGGGTCATTTCTATTTGTCTAATTTCTTTATAGGGGAAAAAACGCTCTTTGGGCAGCATGAAATGTTCAAAAACTGTCATTTATAGCTCTCTTCGTTCCCCAGTCAACAATGATATTTGTTCTCTAAGCCCATCGAAATCGCAAAGCAAAGGGGGGCCTGCCGGGATCCCTTTTTGACCCCAAGGTTTGGGAGAAATTTTTGCAGTTTGAATACTATAACTCAATACAAACATTTTGGGGGTACTTTCCAAATCTGAAGACTTTGAGTTTAGTCTTGTAAAACATCCCAGGGGATGTTTTTACTTGCTGGTCTCTTGACCGGGGAGATGAAATCTTTTATGGTTCAACTAAAAGCAACCAAATTAAAATTCCTATTAGGTTTAAAGTTTCCCATAACACTCTCTTGAATACAATTTTTTTCCTGTGAAACCAAAGTAAACTTTTAAAATTGATACTCTGACTTTGTCTGATTTAAGTACTTTAAAAATTCAGACGTTTTGGGCGATAGCCAAATATCCGGTGTGACATAACGGGAAATTTAACCGCAGAAACTGCAGAGCTTTAATTAAAGAATTTTTTTCCCTGCTCATAACAGAATGTCTGATTATGATTAGATTCAAAACCCTTGTCACAATTAGAAAGTATGACTCTATTTATGAAGTAGAAAAAGAGCAACAAGGGGCAAAGTGTTGAGCCTATGAACCTCCGCTCACCCCTTCCCCCACCTCACTGACAAAATAGTAAGAGGTAGATGGTGGGATGACTCGCCAATACTAGCACAG
Source organism: Cherax quadricarinatus (assembly GCF_026875155.1). NCBI lineage: Eukaryota > Metazoa > Arthropoda > Malacostraca > Decapoda > Parastacidae > Cherax > Cherax quadricarinatus. The sequence continues at coordinate 1,540 of NW_026508689.1, forward strand.
GTATGCTACACCTGTATTACTTATCCTAGCCCAATCTGACTCTCAGAGAGGGGCTGGACAAATTTTTCCGACCAAGGGGACAGTCCAAAAGCTGTTAATTTTTTTACTCCTAAATTTACCCAGTGGTCCTACCCTTTCTCATGAACATTTGAGAGGTTTAACGCATCTTTATTTTTGCAGACGCAAAAATAGGGGCACAGAGGAAAAAATGAAGAAGTTTCCAGAGAAAAAATGTTCGTCGGGAAGACAACAACGGATCACAAGACATATTTAATGTGCAGAAAGCTGCCTCTAGGGTTTCCTAATTTTTTGAAGTGACTTAGCACCTATTTTTGATGTTTTGGAACCGGGCACGTGCTTGAACTGGCCACGAAGCACTGGGAAACCTTGTTTCATAAGCTTTGACAGGAAGAGCTCAAATTTTCACTGCGCAAAAAACCATTTGCCAATACATTTTTTTTGACGCTGTCAAGCAAACTTTTCTAGAGACGTAAAACTTGTTACCGTAATTTTATCAACTGCTTTCGTATGTTAAAAACGACAAGATCAAACTGTGAGATTTTTGCTCTGAAAAAAAGTTGCTTTGAGGTGGTTAGAGCTCAAAATTTTAACAATACACCCTTGTTCAGTTGTTCTACACGAAGAGTTTAAAAACTGTAGCCCCTGAAATACAAAATACTGATCGATATACACCTGGGAAATTCTGGAAACTGCAGCTTTAAGACAATTATGAGATTTTCACAAACTTGTAAGACTAAAAAACAAAAAAAAAGGGGAACTAAAAATTTCCTAGATTGGCAACCAAATCCTGCTCACCCCGGCCTGAGTACCTGCTACTGTAATTCTCGCCCTTTTACCGGGAAAACCACAATCCGATCTGTCTCTGTGGTAGACAGAAATTGATATCGAAAGAAGAAAGTTAATGTCCCTATTGAACAGAAAAGGACAGCTAGAGAGTATTGCTATAAATTGGAAAGAGATGCGAGGACAGTCTGCGGCGGCGCCCCCACACAAGTCGTATCCTTTTCCGAGAAACAAAGGCCCAAAATCCTAGTAATCCCTCTGATCCTATGTTTTTAGATAATATTACTCAGAAAGATGATAGCGTCAGAAGTGTATCTGACAAAAAAATTCTTCAGCCATGAGTCCTTATTTTTTCGAGAAGAAAAGTTGATTTGACGAATACATTTTTACTGCGATAATTTACTTTCAGAGACACTGGCGTTATCTCACGTATTGAGAGAAGAGACTGCCCTAAGATGATACCTATTGCAAGAAGATGTATTGTTAGGGGCCCTATGGGGGGGTTTGTTAAAAAAGTGCCTCTCACAAAGTTTATATTCAAACAAGCTATTATACAGGTTTTATTTCATGGGTTATCCATGGGTATTTCCCCATCAGGTCAGTGGCTTGTTGATGGGGAACGTTTCCTTCATGCTTTAATTTTAAAGACCACTTGTATTGAAAATAACACTGATGAAAATTTCCATTGAAGCTTGTAGAAGAAACCTATTTTTTTTCCTCACGAAATTACTAAGCTATGTCAAAGATTCAACAACCTCCTTGTTCCTGTTGAGTTGTTGATGCAATGATTTGGGCTTGAATAGTTGTTTAGTGCCCTCGCACCCAGGAACTTAACACCAACCCCCCCCCTTCAGCAACCTAGTCGGGGACACAAGACGTTAAATTTCTAACAAAATGTTTTTCAAGGATCATTTGTTGATCAGTCACTGGAAGACTGAGATTAGCAGTTACTGAGAGTGAAGAAAAGGACCCAATAATTGTTACTATTATGAAACGGTGTATGATGGAGAAAAATACATGTAATTTGTCAGCTGAAGTTTTTCCACCACAGTCAAGCACTGTGTGTTACCATTACATTTCTGAACAAGCCATTGATTTGCTCACTAGCCCCATAGGAGGACATTTGGGGTAAAAAGACACCTGTAAACTAAAAAAACATTTTTTTTGGGCCAAAATAAGGAAACAGAAATGTCATGGCGACGTTCCCACGTGTTAAGAGAAACAAGCCAGCGCACACACCACCTGCACCTCCATTCCTATCACCGTGCAGGGTCCCCATTCTCACGTCTTATTATTGTTTGGTTTTGGGTTTTTGCCTAAAACCCAAAAAAAAGAAACCAATACTTTTTACTTTTATGGACTGCAACACGTTTCCCCCGAAGCTTTTTCCTATGAAAAAAAATTAATGCTCGGCTATTGTGGAGCCCTATGAAATTTTTCTCCCGGTTGGATTGCCACAGAGATAAAATCAGATCAGGGATCAAACTTCATTTCTAAAACTTTCGAGAAGCATTATCCCCCTAGGAATAAAGTCTGTACTTTTCAACCAGTTATTCCCCCAAAAAAGGTCTCTAGGGGAATTTCATCAGACACGAAGTCAAGATGAGAGCTTCTTGGAACTTTTTCTAGAGAGGGGATGGGGTACACCTTTTTTCTTTTCCTATGAGAAAAGGGGAGCAAGAAAGTCTGGGGTTTACCCTTTTTTTGAATTAATTTTGGGACACCAAGTGCTTTGGGTCATCTCGCAGTGTTGAAAACGTGTGGACAGGAAAATCAAATCCCTTTGAGTACTTCCCCTTCTTTTAATCAGCAACATTTGACAGCCGCAGAGAGCAGCTTCAAAAAAACCTATTTCAGCCCAAGCTAGAATGAAGCAACTTTGACAAGGGCTGTCTCTCGTTCTTTTAAAGCAGGAGTAAGGTGATGGTAGGAAATTATCCCAGCGCTCTAAACCGGGTTTGATGGTCCCCGGGAAAGTAGTGAAAAATTAGCGACGAAAATTATTTGGTACGTACGCCGGGGAAAAAAAAAAAATTTAAAATATGGTACCATGTTAACCAGCTTAAGACTACTACCTAGTCCTCTCCTACTACTTTTTTTCTTCCTAGGACAGGGGGAAGAAAACGTCATCTCCCTGACATCTTTTAAGGTATAGGGGTACTTTTAGAAATTCAGTGACCTACAATCACTAGACCTTTTTTTAGTAACCTTGGGATTGATAAAGCTGGTGATATTAAAATAGATTTTGCATTTCCCGAATTTTTCAGTGATGTTCCTGACGTTGTACTCTAGGTGACAGCTTTGATGTACAGGGAGCATCACCCTTTAAGCAATCCCATATAGGGGGGCCCCAAGAAGCATCAAGCATGGGGAAGAAAGGTTGATTTCTTTTATCTCAGGGAAATTATTGAGGCAGAAAAAGTCCATGGGCATCCCCCTGTTTTTGTGCCTAAACCTGAGGGTAGTTTGGATGTCCTGTTTACATGCACAGCCTATGGTTATCCTCTCCCTCCTTTGACGACCTTATTGACCGTTGTCAGGAGCCCATTTGTCAGCCGTTTAGTCTTTTACGAGGTATTATAAAGTCCCGCTTATGAACGTGCTAAAGAAATATTGCTTTTACTGTTCAGATGATTGTTTAACTCCCCTCGCACCCCCTTCGGCCTATTAACGCTGCTTTTTTCATTCCAAGTATAATGAACGGTTGCCCTAAATTTTAAAAGGGAAGAAGCCTACCTTGACGACTTAGTGGTGTCGTGACGAGGGGGGAACAGCACTTGACGCGTCTCAGAGCTTGTTTGAAGACTGGCGCATACAATTTCACTTTAAATTCTAAATGATTTTTGGTAACCAAAAATTCCCTATCTAGGCTTTTGTATCGGCCCAAAGGGTGGGTTGCTCCTATTGGGGCTAAGGGTTTGTGCAATTTCAAATTTCCGTCCCACAGGATAGGAAATGGTACAGAGACCCTGGTTGGCGGGAAATTTTCGCGGGTTTCTGTCCAAACTTTTCTCAGATTGCAGCCCCTCCACGAGCTTACAGTAGTAAAGTTCATTCTTTGGACTAGAGTTTGTTCAGACCTTTTAAAAAGGTTGAAACGTTTGCTCCCTCTCTCCTGTTTGAAAAGTCCTAATTTTAATCTTCCCTTTCTTTTTTCAAAAAGATGCGAGTGGATGCAGGGTGCTGTGCTGCCCAACAGTCAACATCCACTGATTTTTCCCCACCCTTATGTTACTATTCATCTAAGCCAAACACACCAGAAAAATTTGCTATAGCTCTTGGGTGTCCTTAAAAAAATTTTTACGATTTTGGGGGCATTTCCCCCATTAAAATTTTAATGCCCAAATACCTTTTGTTACTGCTATGTCAAATTCATTAAGTAACTTAACCCCCCACCCATATTAAATGTATACTCATGTCAAATTATTATATTTATTATTCACGTATTGTTGTGTGAAAAGGGACATAAGCTGAGTTTTGAGTGGGTAGTGTCGTGGGGGCATTTTCTGCTTGGCGGAACCGCCCCGCCGCAGACCACCCCCCTCACACACACCTTAAGCTGTTCATACTCAGTGTCCTACTGCATGCTTTCCCCACAACCATACTTAAGAGTGGATGCAGTCCCTCTCTATTTTTCGAGCCTCAATTTGCCCTACCATCGCCATCCTGTCTCTACACTGAGTAATAACCGGGGGGTAGCAGGATATATACTGGTACCCCCCTAGTACTGGGGGCATATCCTGGACGATGCTTGAAATTGTAGAGGTGTTTGGGCACAAGAGAGACTCTGATTAAGTTTATTTATATTGTTAGAAGAAACCCTTAGAAACAGTAAGGGAAAGACTTTAATGCAACCCTAGTGGACCGTCTTTCGTTTTGGGGGGTTTTGTTGCAACCCCGAATGGGTTGCAATGATTATTATGTATATAAAAATTTTTATCTTTTCAAATAATTTTATATTGCTTTTTTGGAAAATAGCTAAATCGTAAATGTATTGTTTTTAAAATGTTATTTGCTTGTTGGGGTTGGATTAACATAATATTGCTCAGTTAAAGTTTTTATTGTAAAACTACTTAATTATCGCCCTTGCTGTTAAAATTGCGGCTTTTTGCTGGGCGACGCTGTCCCGGACTACACGTGATCGGGGGGGGAGGGGGGGGGTGTCCTCACCCTCCAAAAGTATTCAGTCTGCTCTGATCTCTTGGGGTCGGCAGATTGTCTGCTCATTATTTTGTTAGTTCTGTAGAACTCTGTTCCAGAACATTGTATAGACTTAGTGTTTTTCGAGTTGTACTGGGGTTGTTTCTCATAGACACTCTGAGTAACTCGGGGTCCCCTGGCTGTAACTTCTCACTTAATTGTACGGGATCTGTGTTTACACATTGGGGATTTTTTTATGCTAAACTTAGTTCAGTAGTAGGGGATTTTTGTGACTTTTGTGGGGACTGCAGATGGCCCCTACTTAGTGTCGTTATATTATCTCCTTGTTCCGATTCAGGTTCAGTTGTTGTTTTTTTTTCTATTGGGCTTGCATTCTTTTATTGTTAAGCAGACTGTTCTGTTGCCAGTTGTCAAGAAGTTTTTTTTATGAGGATTTGTCAGTCACTTTTAAGTCTAGTCAAGTGTGAGACATAGTAACTACTTGGAGCACTTACACCCCAAACACAAATTTACTTGTACATTTTTGTAATACTATAAATTTTAAATGTATCAACGGAAAATTAAAAATTATAAATGTGTATGTGCTTTCAGCACAATAATACTGTAAACGAGAGATAGTTTTTTTGATTACTTTTTAATTTAATTTAATTTAATTTGATAATTATTTAGAAAATTTAATGTTTAAATAAATTTTTTAAAATTTTTAATTTTTCTCTAGTTAGTAGCCTACCATTGTAATCCTGAAGCAATTAAAAATACGAATTTTAAGGATAATTGGAAAAAGAACGACTACTTGTTACGAAAACCCAGTAACGGGCCCGGATGCAAAAGGGGGCAGTCCTTTTAGGTTCACTGGAGTCCTAAGCTTTTAGAATCGCGTTTTTTGAAACAAGAAGGTTCCCCTTTTTTTAACAATCCCCAAGTAACTCCCCGTATCCCTATAGGTTTTTAACAGGTACCCTTGACACCGTAAAATGCCATTTTTCCCTTTTTAAAAATATGGCTCATTGCCTTTTCAATTTCTTGCCCGAAGGGCCCCGCTCTGTATCTCGATAAAATGGTCTTGTCCTCCCAGCCGTAATCCGTTGTAGATTCCCTGCATAGGGTATGAAGACACACCCTGCATGGAGACCTTCTCGATACTTTATTTCCTACCCTTTCCAGCTGAAAAAAAATTTTTCTCACAACCTCCCTTTTGGCAATATGAACGGGGACAAGTTCTTCCTGGTTTTAAATACCCCTCCCGGTTCGTCTTGTTAAACCTCACCATTCATTTTATCCAGGGTTAAAGGTCCGTTTCGAAGGAAATTTTTTTTGGCGGGGTTCTGTTTCTTGACTTAAAAATGGTCAAACCTTTGCCCAATTTTATGCTTCCTCTCGGGATGTTCTATTAGGGGGTCACGGCGGGAGATCTCGAGCGATCCCCCCGTGAGCGGCTCCATCACATCGGGGCGTTGGATGGTCGATCAGGAACTACGAAAATCCCGAGATATAGAATTATAAAAGCCCTCTTGTAGTATTAATTGGGTTAGGCTTTTTCAGTGTTGCTTTGTGGGGCTTTTGCCCCCTCTCAAAGCTACCCTTTTTCTGCCTGGTAAAATCCACCCAATTTTTCCCCGGTAACCTTTTGCAGGGTAAAAAGGTTGCGGTAGCTAAAAGGGTGTAGAAAAAGGTCTCCAGAAACCCTTTTTTGACGAGTCAATTGTATTAAATTTTTCGTAAGGAAATGCCGGGGTACATTTCTCAGCTTTACCACAGCGTCGTATGCAACAAGACAGCCCAGAATTTCGGGGCCACTGCAAGCCCAGCGTGATTTTCAAAAAACGTACGAAATACGTGTCCGACAACTCGCAAAATTGGGCACCAAGATCTGTTTTATGAATTCAAAAAATTTTTCTGGGGGCCCCTCGGGCCTCGCAACCCTTTTCCCTTTGCCCTGACGTTGTAGGTATGGTGACCCCTCTAAAACTCTTCTGCATTCAGTTCCTTTGGGCTTCTTTTTGGGGGCCATTTGTAAAATAAAAGGCGCCCCTTTTTTCAACGGGGTTTTGGGATAGGACCCAGCAGTAGGGAGGATTTTGGGGGATACAAGTTTTCCTGCTTTCCTTGGTCGAGCACCTGCGCGGGGTTTTGCTTCTTGTAACCAGATCGGAAATTGGGTGATTAGACGCCCCAATTCAGGCACCTCTCCCAGAGATTCACTAACACACCCTTTGTTTTTGGCTCAGCCACATCCCCAGAGCGTGGGGAATTTTGGAATGCCCCCAAATTAACCCTTCTGCTCCAAAAGGGGCGGCCCAAGTCCAAACGAATACTGCGATACGATGACTTGCCTCATCAGATCGTAAATGTCATCCCCCCCCCGCTCCGGGAACAATTTTTAGAATTAATCGAGTGACCGGCGGTGAATATTTTTATACTTACTGTTACGAAAAACGCGATTAAAAGTTAAAAGATCTCCTAAATACTAGAAAGGACCCCCTTCTACACCCAGTTTTGTTAGGGGGTTTTTCATAACAATTAGCGTATCCTTTAAAATTTACCATTAGAATTCTATGATTCTTTAGTGCTTCAGGATTAAACTGGTGGCACAACAAAGGAAAAAAAATTTTAATAAATTTTTAAGTCTAGAGGTATTTATCAAATTAAATTAATCACAGTAACAAAATAAAAACATTTCCCGAGTAAAAAAATTATTGTCTGAAAGCACATATGCTTTTAAATTTTTTAAGTACCGTTTGGTACATTAACTTAATAAGATATTACAAATTTACAAGTAAGTGTGTATGTGTGAAAGTGCTCTAAGTAGTTCGCTATGTCTCACGACTAAACTAGACTTAAACAAGTGACGACAAAGTCTCAAAAAAACTAACTTCTGACCAACGGCAGTCGAACAGCTTTTTTGGAGCAAAAAAAAGAATGCTAGCCCATAGAATATAACAAGCAACTGCACACAGAATTGGGAACAAGGAAAAATTTAAACCCCTAAGTGGGGAAAACCCCGCAGATCCTTCACAAAAGTCACAAACTCCCAAACACTGAATCTAATTCAGCATAAGAAAATCCCCGATGTGATAATACACAATACCAGTACAATTGGGTCAGAAGCTACAGCTCAGGACCTGAGTTTTTTAGATGTCTATGCGACACACAACCCCAGTACAAGTCGAAAATCACTAAGTCTTAAAATTTCTTGAACAAGTTCTACAGAACTAACAAAAATAATGAGACAGCAATTTTCCCAAACCTCCAAAAGATCTGCCAACTGAAACTTGGCGAGGAGAGGCCCCCCCTCGATCACGGATATCCGGGGGACTACTGCCCACAAAGAAGCCGCAGGGGAACGAGAAAAGAGCGAAAATTAAGTAGTTAGAAATCAGATTGAACTGAGCACATAATTGTTACATCCTACCTTCAACAGGAAACAAGTCAAATAATTTTAAAAAGCAAAATTCACGATTTAGCTTTTATCGCAAAAAAAACAAAAAAAATTATAGAAAAGGTAATAATTATATTATACAATTAATCATTGAAAACCAATTCAGGGTTGCAACATTCTCTTAGGAACGGAAATTTGTCAGCACTTCGAATTTTAAAGACTTCAAATCCCCCAAAGGCTAACTCCAATTAACTGTTGTTTTTGAGCCCCACGTAATTTTATGGGAACCTGAACAGCAGCCACTTTCATGGACTGGCATTACTTCCTAGGGCTGATATTTCCTCCAGCCCCTTTGGGATCAGAGAGAAAATCCCTGACAGGCCCCCCTATTTAAAAATAGCATTTGGTCCGGTTATAGTGCTTTTCGTAACAAAAAAACTAGAATTTTTTATTTCTATTTAATTTTTTAAAATAATCATAAAAATCCTTAAAACCCCCTTCTCCATTTCGCCTATAAAAAAATACTTTTACCATTTCTCATTAAAAAGATCACAGTTTTTGGCAATATTTAAAAATGGCTCAGGGTGACACGAAATATTAGAATATTACAGCCAGGCGTTGCCAAAAAACTGAAACATTAATAGTTTTCTTATGATAGGGTTCAGTTTACAAAATCCCTTACACTACAGAGGCTTGCTCACTTGGCTTTACTTTTTCTAAAGCTTCTTAACTGCCCCCAACCGGATAATGTTAGCAAGATTTCCCGAAAATTCCCAGGGTTTTCTAAAGAGGCAAATGGTGGTTTTAGGGTGGATACTCCCCTTGACCCCTTTTGGTTTCCCGAGGGGAAATATAACTGAAATCAGTGAGGATTTCCAGCCCACTTTGTCTCGGCGGAGCAGGGGTTAGTACCAAAACATAAAGTGCTTGGCCAGTCGCACCACAGTTGATATTAATTAAACACCCCACTAAAAAACAAAGCTAAGTAATACGACCCGATAATATTATAAAGTCGGTAAATCCATTTTTGTACTAATGGAATTACCCGAAAATAATATTAATGAAATAGCAAAAAAAACATGAAAAAGTTTTAAACCCTTGTGATAATAAGAAGTAGAAACAAAAAAAATAAGAACAAGGAACACTGGAAGGGCCCACTGGCCAGCGAGGGAGGTCCAAGTCCCTACCGGCTTAAGCCAATGCACCCCCCCAACCTAAAGGTCAGGGAAAAATTTTACTTAAGGGAGGAAAAAGCAACCGACCCGTTGCACAAGCTATCAGGTTTTCCAACTCAACCCACCCCATCTACTCATGTATTTTTCCAACCCATTTTTAAAACTACACAACGTTCTGGCCTCTATAACGGATTTGGGGGTTTTGTTCCACCTCCCCAACTCTATTACCAAACCCTACTTTCCTATCCCCCCTGAATCGATTTTTCCAATTAAAAACCCTTGCTGCGAGTCCCTTTTAGGCAGATATTTTCAACACTATTTACATCCCCTTTATTTATTCCGTCTTTTCCCCTTATAAACCTCAATCAATCCCCCCAATTTTACTCTTTTTAGGAGTCATTTCGGGGGCCCTTTGTCTATCCTCATAGGGAAGGGTTTTTGATACGGGGGTCATCTTTTTTCATCCCCTTTGACATTTTCCCAGAAATTTATATCCATTCTGTAAAACGGTGACCAAAACTGTGCAGATAATCTAAATGAGGCCTAACCCAAAGGGTGATAGAGTTAAGAACAACCTGAGGGCCTATTATTTATGCTTCTTGATATGAAGCCCCAAAATCTATTAGCTTTATTGCGAACACTTATGCACGTTGTCTTTGGTTTCAGATTTCTGCAACCAGAACTCCTAAATCTTTTTTGCAATCCGTAAAATTAAGATCTACTTATTTAGTTTAATGTGGCAGGTTATTGTCCTGTCCAACATTTAGAACTTTGCATTTGTCAATTAAACTGCATCTGCCACTCTCGACCACGCATCAGTCTTTCAAATCTCCTGGGGGTGCTCGAATGTCCCCGTCAGAATGAAATTTGACGGCCATTTTGGTGTCCCTCGCAAACTTGCCGAGTCGCTCTTTACCCCCATCTGTCGTTTATTAGATTGTGAAAAAGCAGGGGGGCCCCCACACCCCTGTGGGAAAAGCTCGTGACGCTTCCCCACTTGATTTCTCCCCCTTTTTTGCAAACTCTCGGCCTATTTTAAAACCCGCCCCTATCCGGAAAAAATTTTTCCCCTATTCCCTGTGCTTTAATTTTCCTCAAAGTCCCCTGATGTGGGACCCGTCAAAAGCCTTTTCTGAATCCTATACAAATATCAATTCATTACCCGTCTACCTCCAAATACCTTTTGAAAAAAGTTAATAAAATTTGTAAGGCGGAACGCCCCCCTTTTTAAAACCTCTGAATTTTTGATTAATTTATCTTTCAAGGTGGGTACGAAATCCTCCCAAAAATTGATTCCATAAAATTTTTCCCCCATGGAGGTTAGGCTTATTGGCTATAGTTCGAAGCTAAAGGGCCTGTCACCTGTTTTTTAAAAAAAGGGATCCATTTGCCATTTTCCCCCTTATTGGCACCATGCCATTTGTATGATATTTGAAAAATTAGCCAAAAAGGTGTGCTAAGCTCCCCTTTCTTCCTTTGAACCCTTGCATACAGTTCTCAGGGTGGGATTTGTTAGGTTTTTTTAATTTATCTATTTGCCTAAGGCCTGTCACTTGTGACCCTAAAGTGCACGTTTAAATTTTTTTTGTCCTGTTCTAAAAATTTATCATTACTGGAATATCGCTTTGGTATCCTCCTGTGTAAAAACGAGAGGGAAATTTTTAAAAATTCTACACTTTTTTTATCACGCATGACGACCCGAGGAAATTTTGAGTGGGCCATCCCTTTTCCGACTTATCTTATACCTGAAAGAATCCCCTTTTTGGGTTTGTCTTCGATTTTTCTTCAACTTTAAAAACCCCAAACTCTATTTGCTTTTCAAAATTCCCCTTTTTTTTTTTCTCTTTAACAATATTCGATTTTTTAAATTTCCCCCCCTCTTTTTATTTGCCTAATATGCCCCTTTTGACCAATCAGATATTTTATCTATTTTCATCCCTTTAGGGTCATTTTTTTTTTTATCTGATTTCCCTTTGGGAAAATAATTTGACGACAGCTAGAACATCCCTGGAAAACATCAAAACGGGAAACCCTCACCACCCACCGACCCCCACAGGTCATTCCGTTCAGCCCCCCTAAGTAATTTTTCAGTCCTATGAAATCAGCCAAGGAAAGTCAGGGCGGAGACTTGATTGCCCTTATTAGGGGAATTCCCTGATATGTTAAAACGAGGATTTTTTGGATCCTCTCCCCAACTCATCATTAACCCAAGTTTTTTAATTTGTGTTTCCCACTGCAAGAACCCAAATCAAGGGGGTTATTTCCCCTGTTGGGTCTGTCACAAACGTTTTAAAAAAAAATCCTGGATCGTATCAAGAAAGTCACCCCTCTAAAAATTTCCTTTAAAATTTCTCCATCAATCTGTCATAGTTGAAATCTCCCCTTTCAAACATTTTCGTTGTAGATGCCTTCAATTTCGTCCCATAGAAGTTTTTCTGCACCCCTATCAAAATTTGGGGCCCCGTAAAACACACCCAAAATTTTTTTCCGGCCCCCGGAAGCTGTAACCAACAATTTTAGTGGTACGCTTCTAATTTTAAAATCTTGTCTAACACAAAAATTTAAATTGTCTCTGACATACATCCCCTACTCCACCACCTTTCCTTTGACCCCGCAGGTGGGAAAAATTTTTGCCTTGTAGTGACATTCAGAGGGGATCTCTCTATCTTTCAATTTGGGCCCGGTCTCTGTTATAGCAATAAAATCTATGTTCCTGCACTTTCAATTATCTTTGCTCACACTTATTTCTAAACTCCCGCTATTAGTATAGTAAACCTTAAGGGGGCTGTCCCTTGCGCCCTTGCTGTCCCCCCTTTTTTTGCTGACCCGTTCTATTGTCTTTATTTAAAACTTCATGCAAAAGCCTTTTTTACTTTACTGTTTCAAACCCCCTGTTGCAACCTGCTTTTTTTCCCACACACACCCATACCTCATCTTCCACATTTAAAATATAGGGATTTTTACCAATGGCCTTCTCAATTTGATCGCAAGTGCTACCCCCCTGCCCCGGAGTGAACCCCACCCTTTTCATTCAATCATGTTTTTCCCCTAAAAGTTTTCCAGTTGTCAATGAAAGGGGGTGCAAGTTCCTTGCAGTATCTGTCTACCCGCAAATTTTCACCAATTCCCTAGAAACCAATCAAATTTTTCCCACTCCCCTTCTAGGCAAATGCTACATATGATTGGGATCCCTCCTTAACTTTAAAGAAATCTATAGCTGACCTTACTTTTTAGCAGCTTTCTCTCCTACCCTTCCCAAAATCATTTCCACCACCGAGACAGATAATGGCTTTTCCCCTTACCTGACAGATAATTTCCGTTGTTTACATGTCCCCAACCCAGCTCCAGGGAGCACACTCTATTCTCATCTTCTTATTCCCATTACAAAAACACGCAACATATTTCCGAGAGTCACCAAACCCCAAAAAGCGCTCCTTCATTAGCAGGGGGATAGTACCCTTACCTTCATGCCACTGAAGTAATTCATCCTGGAAACAAGAAGCGATTTTTTTACCTTCGATCTGCACTCTTAACTTTCCACTCGTTTGGGCCCCCCATTACTTGGAAAAAAACCGCCACTTGTAGCATGCTGGGCTGCACCTAAAGGGGGTAGCCGTTGCTAACCCCCCCCCCACCTACACCCCCTCACAGTGAGGAAAAGACGCACCTCACGCTAGAACCTCATTCCCCCCCTCCAACCACCTCACACTCCTCCCAGGCCCATTGAGGTGGACCCTTCACCTCCTAATCCCTCCTGGAGAAGCAAGCCCCCTCCTTTAATCTCCAAACCCCACTTTTAAAACCTGTGAACAAGCCATGCTTTTTAACCTCCCCCGAAAACCCAAGCAGCTCAGGGTCTGTGACCCCACGTGACACTGACCACAAAAACTGAACGTGGGCGACTCCCCTGAACACTGTCTATTAAATTTAAAAAAAGGGATAACATGGTGTTGACTCCCAAAAGGGTGGAGTGTTGAGGTATACAGTGGTGGTGATGACGGTATACAGTGGTGGGGGTGTTGACTGGTCATACAGTGGTGGGGGTGCTGACTGGGTTTTCAGTGGTTTGGGTCTGACTGGGCATACGTGGGGAGGTCGACTGGTCACACTGTGGGGGAGGTGTTGACGGTCATTCTGGGGGGAGGTGTTTACTGGTATACAGGGGGGAGATGCTGACTGGCTTACAGGGTGGAGGGTTATGGTCATACAGTGGTGTTGTTGATGGGCTCAGTGGTGTTGTTGACTGGGCAACAGAGGTGGAGGGTTGAATGGGCATACTGTGGGGGTGTTGACTGGGCATACAGTGGTGTGGTGTTGAAGGGCTACAGTGGGGAGATGATAACTGGTCATCCACGGTGGGGGTGTTGACTGGGCAACAGTGGTGGAGGTTTGACTTGTCAACGTGGGGAGGGTGTTTACTGGCCATAAGTGAATGTTGACCGTATACAGTGGTAGGGTTTTTACTTGTTTATGCAGTGTTGGGGGTTGACTGGCCCTAGAGTGATGATTTTACTCGTTATACAGTGGGGGAGGTCTTGACTGGTCATACACTGGGGAAAGTTTATGGTCAAACAATTGGTGGGTGACTGGTTACTCGTGATGGTTGATTAGTCAAATTATTGAGGTGTTGACTGGTCCCCACATGGTGGGGTTTGATTTTCATACAGGTGAGGAGTGTTGCTGGTCACACAGTGGTCAGGTGTTTAATGGTCATACAGTGGTGGCGTTGACTGGGCAACATTTTGGGGTTTACGGTCATACTGTTGGGGGAGTTGATTGGTTTTATGGTGGTGTTGACTGTTATACGTGGGGGGAGGTGTTGACTGGTCATACACGGAAGTTGACTGGTCAAAAAATTTTGTTGACTGGCATGCAGTGGGCTGTTATTGGGCAAACAGCGGTTTGGTGTTTTTGGGTCATACAGTGGTGGTGTTTTACAGTCATACAGTGGGGGAAGGTTTATTTCATACAGTGGTGGAGGGGTTTTTCGGGCAAACGGTGGGGTTGACTGGGCACGCATGGGCGTTGACTGGCAAACGTTGGTGGGTTTTTACTGGGCATTCAGTGGTGGGGTTTTACTGGGCAACAGGGAAAAGTGTTTTACTGTTCATCAGTGGTTGACGTTGACCGGTCACACAGTGGGGTTGACTGGTCTCATGGTTGTTTATTGGTCATACATGGTGGTGTTGATTTGGGCTTATAGTGGTGGTGTTTTATGGGCATACGTGGTGAGGTGTTTACTGGTCATGCATTGGGGGGTTGATGGGATGCAGTGGTGGAGGTGCTGACTGGGCATACAGTGGGGGAGGGGTTGACTGATCATACAGTGGTGTTGTTTTTCTGTCAACAAGGGGGGGTTTCACTGGTCATACTGTGTTGGTTTTGACTGCTCATGCAGTGGTGTGGTTTTGACGGCCCTACAGCGGTGGTGTTGACTGGTCACACAGGGTGGGTTTACTGGTATACAGTGGTGGAGGTTTGTGGGCATATATTTGGGGGAGGGCTGACTTTGGGCATGCAGTGGGGAGGGGGACTGGTCATACATGGGGGGCTGTTGACTGGGCATACAGTAGTGGAGGTGTTTACTGGCAATTTACTAAGGGTGTTGATGGTTATACGTGGGGAGGTGTTACTTGCATACAGTGGTGATGTTGACTGGGCAAACAATGGTTTTGACTGTTTATACATGGTGGAGGGCGACTCTCATGCAATGGGGGGTTTACTGGTCATAAGTGGTGGTGTTGACTGAAATCAGTGGGGGGTAGTGTTGACTGGTTTATAAGTGTGGGGGTGTTGAATGGGCAAACAGTGGTTTTTGTGTTATGGTCATCCAGTGGGGAGGGGTTTTTCTGGTTTACAGTGGGGGCTTTTGACGGTCATAAAGGGGGGTTTGACCGGTCTACAGTGGTGGTGTTTTATGTTTTAAACAGTGGGGTGTTGACTGGCATGCGTTTTGGGATTTTTACTAGTCTACAGTGGTGGAGGTTTTGACTGGTCATTTGTGGGGGAGGTGTTTTACGTCATACATGTGGAGGATTGACTGGTCATACTGGTGGAGGTGCTGATGGCATACAGTGGTGGGGTTGTTGACTGGTCAACGTGGTGAAGGGTTTGACTGGTCATACAGTGGTGGAGGAGTTGACTGGGCTACAGTGGGGAGGTGCTGACTGGTAACAGGGTGGAGGTGTTGACTGGGCTACGTGGTGGTGGGGTTGACTGGGCAACACGGTGGGGTTGGCTGGGCATCAGGGTGGAGGGGTTGACTGGGCAAACAGTGGTGGGGGTGTGACTATCATACAGTGGTGGAGGTTTGTTAACTGGTCATACAGAGGTGGATGTGTTGACTGGTCATCTGTGGTGGTGTTGACTGGCATACAGTGGTGGTGATTTTTCGGTCAGTGGTGGAGGGGTTTGACTCAATTCACGGTGAGTTGACTGGTTTACAGTGGTGAGGGGGTTGACTTTCATAAGTGGTTTTATGTTGACGGTCAAACAAAGGTGGTGTTGATTTCATCAGTGGGGGGGTGCTACTGCATACAATGGGGGGTTGACTGGTCATACAGTGGTGTGTTGACTGAACACACAGGGTGGTAGTGTTGACGGGCAACTGTGGGGGTGGGGTTGAATGGTCAAACATGGTTTAGGTGTTACTGGTTACCATGGTGGAGGGGTTTTCTGGCATACAGTGGTGGACTTCTGACTGTCAAAATGGTTTGCTGTTATACAGTGGGGTGTTGACTGGTCTAAGTTGTGGAGGTGTTGACTATCATAGAGTGATGGAGGTGTTTTACTGGTCATTCAGTAGTGGAGGTGTTCTGGGCCAACAGTGGGGGAGGGGCTGATTTGGGCATACAGTGGTGGGGACTGGCATACGTGGTGGGTTAATTTTTTACAGTGTTTGGGGGTGTTGACTGGTCATGCAGTGGTGAGTTGACTGGGCATTCGTGGTGGGGTTCCTGGTCACACAGTTGTGGTGCTCACTGGTCAAAAGTGGAGGGAAATGTTTGACTGGGCAACAGGGGGCGTTGTTGACTGGCATACGGTTGTGGTGTTTACTGGGCTACAGTGGTGGCGTTTGACGGTCATAGAGTTGTGGAGGTGTTGACTGGTATACAGGGTGGGTTGACTGGGATAGAGTTGTGGGGTGTTATGGTTTCCCTACAGTGGTAGGATGATTGGTCCCCTAAAGTGGTGAAAGCGTTGACTGGGCATACATGTTGGTGTTGTTGGGCATAAGTGGGGGGGGGGTGTTTTATTGGTCGGGGAAAAGGTTTTGGTTTGACTGGTCATACTGTGGTGGGGAAATGTTGACTGGCATACAGTGGTGGAGGGTTGACGGGGATACAGTGGGGGGTGGTGTTTACTGGTTATACAGTGGTGGGGGTGTTTTCTATCAAAAAGTAGTGGGGGTGTTGATGGTCATACTGTGGTGGGGGGTGTTTGATGGCATAAGTGGTGGTGGTGTTTACTGGTTAACAGTGGTGGTGGTGTTTTCCCGGGCATAAAGTGGGTTTTTGGGGTTTACTGGTCCCAAAAGGGTGTGGGCCACGGTCATACAGTGGTTGGGGTGACCTGGTCATACAGTGATTGGGGTTCACTGGCCTACAGTGGTAGTGGTTTCACTGGTAACATGGTAGGGTGTTCACTGGGATACTTGGTATGGTTTCACTGGTCATACAGTTGGTGGTGTTCACTTTCATACAGTTGTGGTGGTGGGGGTGGGTGGGTGTGTGTGTGTGTGTGGTGTGTATGTGTGTGTTGTGTTTGTGGTGGGTGTGTTTGTGGTGGTTGTTGTGTGTGGGTGTGTGTGTTTGTTGGTTGGTTGAGTGTGTGTGGTGTGTTGTGTGGTGTGTGTGTGTGTGTGGTGTGTGTGTGTGTGTTTGTGTGGTTTGTTGCGTGTGTGTGTTTTTTGTGCGTGTGTGTTGTTTGTGTGTGGTGTGTGTTGTGTGTGTGTGTGTGTGTGTGTGTGTGTGTGGTGTGTGTGTTTGTGTGTGTGTGTTGTGATGTGTGTGTTGTGTGTGTTGTGTGTGTGGGGTGGGGTTTTGTGTGTTGTTTGTGTGGTGTACTCACCTGTTGTACTTACCTAGTTGAGGTTTGGGGTCGAGTCCAAGCCCTGACCCGCCTCTTCACATCGCTAAAGGCTAACGGAAGGGCTGGAGTTTTGAGACTCTTGACCCCGGTTTTAACCCGGCCGGGGTATGGTTTTTAATCGCTACAGGGGCACTCTCCCTGAACCCTGAGCTTATCGTACCCCTGCTTAAAGCATGTAGGGTTTCCCGCCTCCCTCCATCGCTTCCCAAAAATAAATTTTTTCCCGATACCTGTGGCTGAAAAAAATACTTCCAACATCCCCGTGATTTATCTGGTCTTAGTTTTTAAAGTTCCCCTTGGGTTTCTGTGTCCATCTCTGAACATGGTCTTTGTCCCTTGTCAATTCCTCTCAGTATTTGTGAGTCGTTTTTTTTGTCCCCCCTTCTCTCCTGTCCTCCCGGTCGTCACGTTTAAATTTTCCCCTTTAACCCCTTTCCCCAGACAACCTCTTAGCTCTGGGACAGTCTTGTTGCAAAACCCCTTTTCACTTTCTCTAGTTTTTTTACGTGCTTGGCTAGGTGTGGGTTTTCCAAAAAGGTGCCGCATACTCCAAATGGGCCTAAATAACGGGGGTGCAGGCTCCTGAACGATTCCTTATTAAGATTGGAAAGCTGTTTTTTGAGGTTTTTCCGGGGCCCAATGGGTGCAGCAGTTATTTGGTTGATTTGCCTTTAGGAGATTTCCTGGTGTTATACTCACCCCAAGATCTTTTTCCTTAGTGAGGTTTGTAGTCCTGGGGACCCTAAACTGTACTCCATTGCATCTTCTTTTTCCCTTCCCCAATCTTTATGACTTTGCACTTGGGGGGTTTGAAACTCCAGGAGCCAATTGCTGGACGAGGTCGCAGCCTGTCCAGATCCCCTTTGTTTGTTCTGCCTGGGCTTCGATCGAATGAATTTTTCATCAACTTTACGCTCTGCAAACGGACACCTCGGGGTTTATTTCCTTTTCCCTCTTCTTCACAAAAACCAGAAACAGCAGTCCTAGGGCTGACCCCTGTGGGACCCCGGGTCACAGGGGCCCACTCTGACACCTCGCCAGTTCCCCTTACCGCTGCTGTTTCCGACCAATATTCCCCATCCCTTGTAGTGCCTTTCCCGTTTCCCTGCTTGGTCCTCCAGTTTTTGCACTAATCTCTTTGTGGTACTGGTCAAAAAGCCTTCTTGCATCCAAGAAAATGCAATCCACCCACCCCTTTTCTTTGTCTTACTGCTGCACCTTGTCATAGAACTCCAGTAGGGGTTTTACACAGGGTTCCCATCCCTGAAACCATGTTGGCGCTGTTATGGTCATTTCCCAAACTATTGTTCCACCCCCTCTTCTCCTGACAATCTTCCCAGACTTTGCATACTATACATGTCATAACACTGGTCTGTATTTAGTGCTTCATGTCTGTCTCCTTTTTTAAAGATTGGGACTACATTTTCTGTCTTCTAGCCCAGGGAATCTCCGTTTCGATAGATTTATTTAAACATTGTTTTTGGGGTACCATAGCGCCTCTGCTCCCTCTTCAGGCCCATGGAAATGTTTTCTGGGCCCCCTTTCCTTTTGGGGATCACTCATCAGAAGCCCCCTTCACTTCTTCCTCGGTTTTGTTACTGTTCCAGCACCCGGTGGTGTGCCCCACCTCTCCGTCTTTCTGGGCCCCTTTTGTCTCCTCGTAACACTCCTTTGAATCTCTTTTGAGTTCTTCACATACTTCCGGCATCTCTTGTTGTCTCTCCTCCTTCCCCTTACCTGATTCCTGGTCTTTTACTGTTTTTTTTCCCTCCTGATGTGGCTGATAAAAACTTCGGGTCAGTTTGGGGGTTTTCGCTGCTAGGGGGGTTTTCATATTGCCCTTTTGGGCCCCCCCTTCCTTTTTATCGGTGCATTTCTTTTCTGGCCCAAAGACTGCCTCCTTATTTCCCGGGGGCCCTTTCCCTTTCTAAATTTTTTCCATTCCCACCCCCTTTGGTTTTTTGCTCCTTGCCCCTTTTGGGGGTAAAACCATGGGTTTCATCCTGGTTTTTTTCATTATTCCTTTTTTCCCTTGGGTACAAACCTCCCCTCACCCCCTTGCACATTGTTGCTGCATTTTCCCAATAAATCTCATTAACGGGCCCCCCCCCTGCCAGTTCTCTGCCCCAACTAAACCCTCTTTCCGGGAATTCCTCATTCCCGTGTAGCCCCGAGGGGTCTTTCATAGTGATGCCTAAATATCTCAACTATTTCAAGGGGGAATACAAGCCCCAGTTTTTCGGTTCATCCCCCCCTTTTCCTCTCTTGTATTGCCCCCAAACGTGTTGGTACATGAAGTTTTCCCAGTACCCCCTTTCCATCGCCCTTAGCCCTCCATGTATCTTGGCCCCCATTTTGGTCCAAGTTCCCCCCCATTTCGATCTCCTTGTGGTTAAGTCACCATGATCAGGATTTGCCCTCATGCATGACTTTTTTCGGGCCCAAAAGCACCATTTGTCAACCTTTCGCCAAATTGCTCTCGTAAAACCCTTTTCCCGGCCTCCTGCTGTTTCTGGGGTTGGGTTAAACATCACTGAAAATTATCCCCTTTGGGGACCCCCCGGGGTAAAAGCGTTCCCGTTATGAAAATTGTGTTGTTTGTGTGAAAGTGTGTGGTTCGGGGTGTGGGTGTGTGTTGTGTTTGTGTGGGGGTTTTTGGTGTGTGTTTGGGGTGTGGTGTTGTTTGTGTGTGTGTGGGGTTGTGTTTTTTTTGGGGTTTTGGGGTGTTGTGTGTGTGTGTGGTGTGTGTGTGTGTGTGTGGTGTTTTTTAAACTCACCTTTTTGTTCTCACCCTATTTGTGGTTGCGGGGGCCCGGTCACAGCTCCTGGCCCCTCCTCTTTCCCCCCCTGATTGCAACTATTCCCTCCCCTTCTCCTGCCCTGATCTCTATCATACCTCGCCTTAAAACTATGTATGGTTCCCGCCTCCACTACGTCACTTTCTAGGCTATTCCACGGCCCGACTACTCTATGACTGAAAAAATACTTCCTAACACCCCTTTGATTCATCTGAGTCTTCAACTTCCAATTGGTACCTCTTGTGTCTGTGTCCCTTCTCTGGAACATCCCGTCTTTGTCCACCTTGTCTATATTCCGCGCAGTATTTTATATGTAGTTATCATGTCTCCCCTGACCCTCCTGTCCTCCAGTGTCGTCAGGCCGATTTCCCTCAACCTTTCTTCATAGGACAATCCACGTAGCTCTGGGACTAGTCTTGTTGCAAACCTTTGCACTTTCTCTAATTTCTTGACGTGCTTGACTAGGTGTGGATTCCAAACTGGTGCTGCATACTCCAGTATGGGCCTGACGTAAATGGTATACAGAGTCTAAACGAATCCTTACTGAGGTATCGAATGCTATCCGTAGGTTTGCCAGGCGCCCGTATGCTGCAGCAGTTATCTGATTGATGTGCGTCTCAGGAGATATGCTCGGTGTTATGCTCACCCCCCAGATCTTTTCCTTGAGTGAGGTTTGCAGTCTTTGACCATCTAAACTATATTGTGTCTGCGGTCTTCTTTGCCCTTCCCCAATCTTCATGACTTTGCATTTGACAGGGTTAAATTCAAGGAGCCAGTTGCTGGACCAGGTTTGTAGCCTGTACAGGTCTCTTTGTAGTCCTGCCTGATCCTCATCCGATTTGATTCTTCTCATTAACTTCGCATCATCTGCAAACAAGGACACTTCTGAGTCTATCCTTCCGTTATGTCGTTCACATATACCAAGAACAGCACAGGTCCTAGGACTGACCCCTGTGGAACCCCGCTTGTCACAGGCGCCCACTCTGACACCTCGTCGCGTACCATGACTCGTTGTTGCTCCCTGTCAGGTATTCTCTGATCCATTGCAGTGCCTTTCCTGTTATGTGTGCCTGATCCTCTAGCTTTTGCAGTAACCTCTTGTGAGAACTGTTCGAAGGCCTTCTTGCAGTCCAAAAATATGCAGTCGATCCACCCCTCTCTGTCTTGTCTTACTTCTGTCACCTTGTCATAAAACTCTAGTAGGTTTGTGACACAGGATTTTCCTTCCCTGAAACCGTGCTGGTTGTCAATTATACACTTGTTTCTTCAGGTGTGTGTGTGTGTGTGTGTGTGTGTGTGTGTGTGTGTGTGTGTGTGTGTGTGTGTGTGTATTGGTTCCAGATATGGTAATATGGTTTTCTGTAAGCGAGGTTGAGGTTTTACCTTTGTACATGTATTCTCCGCAGCGAGATATTCAGCCAAGGTTTTCTCTTAGATGAATTAGCAGACAGGCCCAAATGGAAGACACTTTTGTAATAATGTTACGAAGCCTTGTGTTGAGCAAGAAGCTGGGATTTTGCTCTTTTGGCCCAGGATGTCAATATGTAGTATTGGTTCTTAATCTACTATACTGTTAAAAAGCTTTTCTACTGTAGTGTGGGTGAGGCGCCTGCATGCGCCGGGGACATGTACTCTCTGTATTTATTTTTCACTTTGTCATTGTTGGATTTTATACGGAAAGAGGACTGTAAGTATGTTGCCTCACTATGGGCTTCCCCCTGTGGGGAATTTGGGGACGGGGTTTTAAATTTGGATATGTAAACAAAATGCAACACGGGGATATTTTTACATTTTCCCATATGTGTCCCCCCCTGTAGTCTGGGGGGAAAGGGGGTTTCTCCAAAAACACCATGTTTTTTTCTACTCCTCTATGTTACTTTTCATCTAACTCAAAGACCCAGAAAATTTAGCCCACTATTGAGAAAGAGGCTGTAGTTTTTTGTGGTGCCCTTTGGGAAACTTTTTTGAGGGTGAAAAGGGGCCATTTCCCCTTTTAAAAAATTAACTTTTTTTTCGGGAAAACAATCCACTCACCTACATAAAACAAAGGAGAAAAAAAATGCTAGGATCATGAGGGGGGCCCTCCCCAATTTTCCATCCATAGTCTTTTAAAGTATACAACATATCAGTGTTGTAGATGAAGGGTTTCCCAGAAAACCCGGGAACGTGTTTAAATTGACACATGTGCAATTTCGGGGAATCTTTATTGTGGAAAGGGGGTTCGCCCCCACAGTGGTTTTCTCAGCCATAAAAAGGGAAGAAACGTGAAAAACGGGGAGTAAATGAGGAAATCAGTCCCTAAAACCTTGAGTCGTGGGGTCAGTCCATCAATCTTGAATAGAATACAGCAATGAGGGGGAAAAGGTAGCTTATTCCCGTAGGCAGGGGGGGGGGGGTTTTTTTAATGTGGAAGTAGGTCGTGCCCAAGGGTGAAGGAAAAAAACCCAAAAAAAAAAAAATTTTGGGGAAAATTTTAAAAACCCCTTTTTAAAAGGGGGGGCCCCCCCCCCCCCCCCCCCAAAAAAAAACCCCCCACACTCCCCCCTCCCCCAAAAAAAACCCCCCCCCCAAAAATTTTTAAAAATTTTTTTAAAAAAAAGGGGGGGGGGGATTTTTTCCCCCCCCCTTTTTTTTTTTTTCCCCTTTTTTGGGGGAAAAAAATTTTGGGAAAAAAAAATTTTTTCCCCCCCCCCCTTTTTTTTTTTTGGGGTTTTTTTTGGAACCCCCTTTTTTTTTTGGGGGGGGGTTTTTTTTTTTTTTTCCCCCCTTTTTTAAAATTAAAAAAAGGGTTTTTAAACCCAAGGTTTAAAAAAAGGGCCCCTTTTTTTTTTTTTTTTTTTTGGGGTTTTTGGGGGGGGGGCCCCTTTTTGGGGGGGGGGGGGTTTTTTTTTTGGGGGGGGTTTTTTTAAAAAAAAGCCCCAAATTTTTAAACCCGGGGCCTAACTTTCTTTCCCCGGGGCCTTAAAAAAAAATTTTTTTAATTAAATTGGGGGGCCCCCCCCTTGGGGGGGGTTTTTTAAAAAAAAAAAGGGCCTAACATCCCCCCCCCAAAAAAATTTTTTTTAAAAATTTTAAAAAACCTTTTTGGGGTTTTTCCCAAAATTTTTGGGGGGAAAGGGAATTTGGGGGGGAAAAACCCCCAATTTTTTTAAAAAAAAAGGGGGGGAAAAAAAAATTTTTTTAAAAAAACCCCCCCCCCCCCCGGGGGTTGGGGGGTTTTGGGGGGGTGGGGGGGGGGGGGGGGGGCCCCAAAATTTTTTTTTACCCCCCCCCCCCAAAAATTTTTTTTTTTTAAAACCAAAAAAATTTTTTTAAAGGGGGGGGGGTTTTTTTTTTTTGGGGGGTAAAAAAAAACCCCCGGGGGGAAGGAAAGGGGGGGGGGGGTCCCCCTTTTTTTTTTTGAAGGGGGTTTTCCCCTTACCAAAACAAAGGGGGGGGGGCCCCCCCCCCGGGGGGGGGGAAAAAAAAAAAAGGGGGGGGGAAAAAAACCCCCCCTTTCCCCCCCAAAATTTTTAAAAATCTTGGGGGGGGTTTTTTTTTTTTTTTTCCTTTTGGGGGGGGGGAAAAAAAAAAATTTTAAAAAACCCCCCGGGGGAAATAAAAGCGGGGGAAAAAAAAATTTTTTTTTCCCCAAAAAAGGGGATTTTAAAAGGGAAAAATTTTTTTGGGGTTTTTTTTTGGGGGTTTTTTTGGGGGGGAAAAAAAAATTTTTTTTTTGGGGGTTTTTTTTTTTTTTGGGGGGGGCCCCCCCCGGGGAAAAAAAAATTTTAAAAAAAGGGGCCCTTTTTAAAAAAGGGGTTTTTTGGGGGGGGGTTTTTGGGGGGGGGTTGGGGATTTTCTTTTTTTTTTTGGCCCAAAAAAAAAAAAAAATTTTTTTTTTGGGGGGTTTTTTTTTTTTAAAAACCGGGGGGTTTTTGGGGGGGGGTTTTTTTTTGGGGGAAAAAAAGGGGGGGGGGTTTTTTTTTTTTTTCCCTGTCCTACATTGTGTCATAACCCAGAGCGGTTACGATACGCTGTGTATGCCCTAGTACGAGGGCAACTTAAGTGAAATAGACACTGTAAAAAGTAAAAGTTTGGGCCAAAAGTGATCAATTTTTTGATTTTAAATTTTTAAAATTAAAGTGACGTAATTATCACAGAAAAATCATGTGAAAGACCAAATGCAACCCCTATTCGACCTTTGTGTGCTAGGGGGGAAATTGCCCGTTTGTGTGCTGGGGGGGTATTGCGACCGCGAATAGGCAAAATTTAAATAATGCATATACCTGTCATGTAATTTATATTGCTGATATTTGCGATATTAGCTAAATCGTGAATATATTGCTTTATTTATTATTTGATTTATTTATATTATTAGGTTGGATGTAACATTGACAACTTAATAAAGTGCTCATTGTTCGGAGTGTTAAGTAGCTGCCCTGCATTGGGCAAACTACCACCCCGCTTGTTTTGCTGCCACCTTCTCTGTAGTTGCTGGGCAGCAGCAGTCCACGGAGAGTCACGTGATCAGTGGAGTGATCACCCCTCACCTGGGTGAGAGGACTGCCTTGCCATTGTGAGCTCTCTCTCTTTTTGACTATGATTCCCAACAACACCTCCCTCTCCAGCTCTCCCTTGCTGGACTTGTTGGAACATCATCTCTGTCGCTCTCTCTTGTTGTTAGTTCTTTTGTAACTCTGTTCACAGAAACATAGCCTAGACTTAGTGATTTCGAAGTTTTACTGAGGTTGTGGTCACACGGGACACTTGAGAAACTCAGGTCCCGAGCTGTAGCTTCTGACTAATTTGCACTGGTATCTGGCACAGTCACAGACGGGGATATTCTCATGCGAACTTAAAATTCAGTAGTAGGGGAGTTTTGTGACTTTTGTGAAGGATCTGTGGATGGTCCCTACTTGGGGTTTCGTTATTTTATCTTTTTGTTCTTGATTCTGTGTTGTTTGCTGCTTGTTATATTGCTGTTAGGCGAATTGGTCGTTTACTATTCAAGCAAGCTGTTCTGTTTGCCAATTTCGGCCCAAGAAGTTAGTTTATGTAAAGACTTTTAGTCAGTCACTGGTTAAGTCGAGTCAAGTCTTGAGACATAGCGAACTACTTAGAGCACTTACACATACACACATACTCACTTGTATATATTAGTATTATGTTTTTAAATGCTGACAATTTTCCCAGACGGTACTTAAAAGCTATAAAAAATGATACGTACCTTCAGCACAATACTACTGTACACGAGATGTGTAGAACTTGTATCCTATATATTAAATTGATTACTTTAAATTTTACTTTGATATTGTCCACCTAGACAACTTATCTTTATTAATAAACTTCTTAAATTTTATTTTTCTTTAGTTAGTAGCCTACCAGTTGTAATCCTGAAGACTATTGATTTTTAATATTAAATTTCTAATTTATAATTGGACCAGGATACTGGGCTACTTGTTACAAAACCCAGTAACAGGCTGGATGCTAGAGGGGGAGACCTTTCTAGTATCACTGGAGATCTCTATGCTTATTAGATCGCGTTTTTTGTATCAAAAGGGCACAGAGTATTTTCCTCAGCGTCACAGAGTACTTGCTTTAGCATCACAGAGTGCTTGCCTCAGCATCAAAAGAGGTACTTGCTTCAGCATCACAGAGTGCTTGCCTCAGCATCACAGGGGTACTTGCATCAGCATCACAGAGTACTTGCCTCATATCACAGAGTACTTGCATCAGCAACACAGAGTACTTGCCTCAGCATCACAAAGTGCTTGTCTCAGCGTCACAGAGTACGTGTTCAGCGTCACAGAGTACTTGCCTCAGCATCACAGAGTGCTTGTCTCAGCGTCACAGAGTACTTGTCTCATCGTCACAGAGTATTTGCCTCAGCATCACAGGTACTTGCCTCAGCATCACAAAGTGCTTGTCTCAGCGTCACAGAGTAGTGTCTCAGCGTCACAGAGTACTTGCCTCAGATCACAAAGTGCTTGTCTCAGCGTCACAGAGTACGTGTCTCAGCGTCACAGAGTACTTGCCTCAGCATCACAGAGTTCTTGCTTCAGCATCACAGAGTACTTGCCTCAACATCACAGAGTACTTGCCTCAGCATCCGGAGTGCTTGTCTCAGCATCACAGAGTACTTGCCTCAGCATCACAGAGCGCTTGTCTCAGCGTCACAGAGTACTTGCCTCAGCTTTTACAGAGTATTGTTCAGCATCACAGAGTACTTGTCTCAGCATCACAGAGTGCTTGTCTCAGCGTCACAGAGTACTTATCTCATCGTCACAGAGTATTTGCCTCAGCTCACAGAGTACTTGCCTCAGCATCACAGAGTGCTTGTTTCAGCATCACAGAGTACTTGCCTCAGCATCCAGAGTACTTGTCTCATCGTCACCGAGTATTTGCCTCAGCATCACAGAGTACTTGCCTCAGCATCACAGAGTACTTGCCTCAGCATAAACAGAATGCTTGTCTCAGCATCACAGAGTACTTGCCTCAGCATCACAGAGAACTTGTCTCATCGTCACAGAGTATTTGCCTCAGCATCACGGAGTACTTTGCCTCAGCATCACAGAGCACTTGCTCATCGTCACAGAGTATTTGCCTCAGATCACAGAGTACTTGCCTCAGCATCACAGAAGTACTTCCTCAGCAAATCATTATGAAGCTGTGTGTAGTCTGCAGTCAATCAAACAAACGGGCTTCCACATGGATAAATTGTCATTTTTGTGGAAATTGGTGTCACGCCCCTTGTGCAGATATCCAAAAACTACTACCAAGCAGTATTAAAACAGGGAAGTTTTTTGGGTTTACGCCCAAATGAGGAAAATCTGTGGACTAAAATCACAAGGGTATTAAAAGAGGGCAACATCAAAGCTGCTTTCATAGACAACCTGGAAGCTTTCTACAACAGATGGGAACATAAAAAGTCTGGGCTGAATGGTACTGCCCTTGATACTGGGGCCCTGTAGTCAGAAACGTAAAGGGTGGAGGTGATGTCCCCGGTAGTTTAGTAAATGGGGGCTGATAGTGCTGTCCTGAGAGACAGTAATGGTGAAGCTGGAGGTGCTGTCCTGGGAGACAGTAATGGTGAAGCTGGAGGTGCTGTCCTGGGAGACAGTAATGGTGAAGTGGGAGGTGCTGTCCTGGGGGACAGTAATGAAGCTGGAGGTGCTGTCCTGGGAGGGCAGTAATGGTGAAGCGGAGGTGCTGTCCTGGGGAGACAGTAATGGTGAACTGGAGGTGCTGTCCCCGGGAGACAGTAATGGTGAAGCTGGAGGTGCTGTCCTGGGAGCCCGTTTAAAGGTGAAGCTGGAGATTTTGTCCAGGTAGTCGGGAATTATACGCAGGAAGGAATACATATAAAAGACCTCATAGGGGGCAGGGCCGTAGTTGGGGGGAAACAAATGTAGTCAAAGATAAGATAAAACCAACATTGCAAACTAGAAATACCACAGGAAATAGCAAACAAGAAATACCACAGGAAATAGCAAACAAGAGGACTCCACTAGCTATAGTGAGGATATATTACCAAAAAACAACTGGTGGGAGCTCCATTGTTGGTGCTAGGGAGGATAGGAATAAGACAGGGAAACATGCACCAACAGAAAATACAGTCACAGAAACCCAAGGCAAACGGAAACCAAGCCTGTGCACATACTATGCACTTGGTATCTGCAGACATGGAAAAACTGGAAAAACAGACGGGACGTGCAACTATGACCACCCTAGAAAATCCCAAATGCCCATATGACATCAGGAAAATGCAAACTCCCTTCCTGTAAGCTTTTCACCTGAAATGTGTACCTCTTCAGTACAGGAAAGACTGTGCTATAACTTAAATTGCCAGGCACACTATCTAAAGGGTACAAAAAGATACAAAACATCCAGGCCATGGGAAAACCTGGTAGCCACAGCCACTCAAGAGGGAGAGTTTTTTAGTGCCAGGAAGGAAAAAAAACTGGCAGAAAATGGCAGAAATCGTACACCAAATCCAGTCATTCCTGGAGTGGAACCACAGTCGATGGCCTCCACTCCAAACCAACAGATACAGATACTAATGCCGGAAAAAAATCCCCCCCCCAGTACCAACAAGACCACCAGTCCGATGACATTCTTCTTTGCAAATATACAGGGTCTAAAGCCAGCAACAAACAACAAAATACCTTTCATCCGTGGACTGCTTGCAGAGGCAAAGGCAATGTTCGCGGCTTTCACTGAGACCCACATAAAGGATCACTTGGACAACGAAATATGGATCCCAGGTTACAACCTATACAGATGTGACAGAGTGAACAGGCAAAAAGGGGGGTTGGCCTGTACATTGCAGAGTCACTTGTTTGCACAGAACTGCTAAATGCCTCAAATGATGTAGTGGAAGTTTTAGCAGTAAAGGTCGAGAACCAAAACCTAGTCATTGTGGTAGTCTACAAGCCTCTGGAATGCAACATCCCAGCAATCCAGGAACAGCTGTTAAAATTGACCACTGTCTGGAAAATCTTCTACTCCTGCACCCAACATCTTGCTCCGGGGGGATTTCAACTTAAGGCACCTAAATAGGAAATATACAAATAATATTGTTGCAGTAATAACACCAGAGGCAGCTCTGATGAAAACTCACACTCACACGACTTTTAAATCTCTGCACAAAATTCAATTTTAAACCAGCAAAAAAATAGAGCCTACTAGACTGGAGAATACACTAGACCTCATCTTCACTAACATGATGATCTGATAAGAAATGTCACCATATCTAAAACAATATACTCAATCACAACATAATTGAGGTTCAGACATGTATGCGTGGAGCCCCAGACCGACATAATGAGACTATTCATGAGGGAGCATTCACCAAATTCAACTTCAATAACAAAAACATAAAGTGGGACCAAGTTAAACCAAGTCCTAACCGATATAAGCGGGAAGATATACAAAGCAACACAGACCCCAACGTATGCCTAGAACAGATTAACTTGGTGGCACTCGATGTATGCATAAGGCTTATCCTCTAAGAAAAAGGAGGAGTAGATGAAAAAAAGAAAGAGACAGGCGCTCCCTTTACAGGCGACGGAAAAGAACAACAGAGCGGCTTTAAAAAAGGGCAATTTTATCTGAAATGCGTAGGGGGACACTGGTCAGAGAAATAGCAAGCATCGAACTCAAGCTAAAGGAATCTTATAAGGAGCAGGAATCGAGGAAAACTAAAAGCCATAAAAAGAAATCGAAAGAAACCCAAAGTAAATTTTTTTCTCCTAAGCCAAATCAAAGTCGAGAACAACATCCAGTATTGGGCCCCCACTTAAACAAGATGGGTCCTACACAGATGACAGCAAAGGGAAAAGATGAGCTACTCAAGTCCCCAAAATGACTCAGTTTTAGCAAGCCGCTAACCCCGACTGAGAGTCAAAGATCAAAACGAATATTTTATGAGAGAGCCACAAAATTTGGTTAACACAAGCCTATCCGATGTTATCCTGACGCCAAATGACTTCGAACAGGCGATAAATGACATGCCCCTGCACTCTGCCCCAGGCCAGACTCATGAACTCCGTGTTCATCAGAACTGCAAGAAGCCCCTATCACGAGCCTTTTCCATCCTATGGAGAGGAGCATGGACACGGGGGTCGTCCCACAGTTACTAAAAAACAACAGACATAGCCCCACTCCACAAAGGGGGCAGTAAAGCAACAGCAAAGAACTACAGACCGATAGCACTAACATCCATATCATAAAAAATCTTTGAAAGGGTCCTAGAAGCAAGATCACCACCCATCTAGAAATCCATCAGTTACACAACCCAGGGCAACATGGGTTTAGAACAGGTCGCTCCTGTCTGTCTCAACTATTGGATCACTACGACAAGGTCCTAAATGCACTAGAAGATAAAAAGAATGCTGATGTAATATATACAGACTTTGCAAAAGCCTTCGACAAGTGTGACCATGGCGTAATAGCGCACAAAATGCTTGCTAAAGGGATAACAGGGAAAGTCGGTCGATGGATCTATAATTTCCTCACTAACAGAACACAGAGAATAAGTCCGAGGCAGCTACGGTGAAAAGCTCTGTTCCACAAGGCACAGTACTCGCTCCCATCTTGTTCCTCATCCTCATATCCGACATAGACAAGGATGTCAGCCACAGCACCGTGTCTTCCTTTGCAGATGACACCCGAATCTGCATGACAGTATCTTCCATTGCAGACACTGCAAGGCTCCAGGCGGACATCAACCGAATCTTTCAGTGGGCTGCAGAAAACAATATGAAGTTCAACGATGAGAAATTTCAATTACTCAGATATGGTAAACACGAGGAAATTAAATCTTCATCAGAGTACAAAACAAATTCTGGCCACAAAATAGAGCGAAACACCAACGTCAAAGACCTGGGAGTGATCATGTCAGAGGATCTCACCTTCAAGGACCATAAATTGTATCATCGCATCTGCTGGGAAAAAATGACGGGTTGGATAATGAGAACTTCAAAACTAGGGAGGCCAAGCCTATGATACACTCTTCAGGTACTTGTTTATCTAGGCGGGAAAATATTGCTGCCACTAACAGCCCTTTAAGGCGGGGTTAAAATTTTGGCCTAAAAATGTACAGAGAACCCTTCCGGCGCGCATAAGGAAAAAAAACATCAATACGGGGGCTTGGGGTTTCCTAACCTGTTTCCTGGAATGCAGGGGGGAGAGAAAACATGTTTTACACCGGAAATCAAAGGGGGACTGTACCGAACTTGCACCGAAAATCACTCTCTACGAAAGAAAAAAGTCTTGGCAGCCCATGCAACATCCCCCAATGAAAAGCAGGGGGTCATACCCCGTTAAGGGGCCCTACAATGTGTCAGGGGCCCGAAGTTCAACTGCCTCCCAGCTACAAAAGGAGGATTCCCGCAGACCCTGGCGTTTCCCGCGGCACTGGAAAAGCACCTAAAGTCGGTTTCCCCTGCCCAGCCGGGCTGTGGCTCGACGTTGGTTTCGTGCAGCCGCAGAAAAGCCGGGTTTTCAGGCTCTGATCCACCAGGAGGCTGGTCACACCCCGGACCGGGCCGGGGGGCGTTGCCCCCGGAAACTCCTCCAGGAAAAAACCCAGGTCAGCATTACGAGTGCTTGTCTCAGTGTCAAAAGAGTTTTTGTTCAGCATCACAGAGGCTTGCCCAAAGCGTCACAGATATTTGCCCCCGCATCACAGAGTTTGTCTCACCCTCAAAAGGTACTTGTCTCCACACGAGTGCTTGTTCAGCCACAGGTGCTTGTCTCAGTCACAGGTACTTGCTCAGCATACGAGTGTTGTTTTTAGCATCACAGAGTGCTTGTTAGCGTCACAGAGTCTTGCCTCACATCCATAGACTTGTCTCAGGTTTTTATCTTGGAACTTTGAGTTCCAGTTGAATTTTTGCATATCCCCCCATTTGAAGGTTCTTTTGCTTCGATAAAAAATTCATGATATCCTCCATACAAAGGGGTTTTGAAAAAACCCCGCAATTTTTTTTTCCAAAAACATGTTATCAAAGCGTAACTTGAAATTTGTCAGTTTTCAAAAAAATAACACATTTAGTATATGTTTACATTGCGTTTCCCCACCGTCGGGGGGGAAATGTAAAATTTGGCTATAAAATAGCGAAAATTTCCAGTTTTTTTCGGGGAAAAGGGGAAATTGTTAAGATCATTTTGAGAAGGGTTTTTTTTCCCCCCCCTTGGTTTAACGTTAAGACTTCGTATGTTACATTATTCAAAAAAACCAACACTCCTTTTTTTCTTGTCATTTTCCCCAAAAAATCAGAAAATGTCTTTTGCTTTCACCTGTTTTGATCTTTGAGAAAAGTCGAAATTTTTTCCAGATTCCCCCAAAATCGCTCCAGACCCTTCCCCCTAAACCCAATCAATTATTTCAGAAGATTCGCCCAAAACATCATAAACCTAAATTTAAAAAGCTTCGGTAACGGGGCTGTTTGCTGACGTTTAGGAAGGAAATTTACTAGCTTCTATTTTTCTCTTGAGGTCCCATATCATCCCAGCTGAAAATAGACTCATTGTTGGATAAAGCAGTGATAAGTATCATGTCGGTTATCTTCCCTTAATCTTCACTAGTCCCTTTTTTTTGATCAATCATTTGTGGAGTCCATCAGGTCATGAAATAATGGGTTTTTTAAAACAATATTTCTCGATTTTAAAATGGTTTTTAAGGTCCAATATACTCCCCCCGTGTTTTCCTTGAAGGTGGTCAACCCAACATTCTTAGCAAATTCTTTTTTTTTTCTCGATCGTAAAATTTCACAAAAACCACGGTTGAGCATTTCGGGAATGTCATCTAAAAACAGTGAAATACAAAAGGTTTTTTTTTTGTCCAAAACAATTGTGAATAAGATCTTAGTTCTGTTCCCTTGAGTGAATCAATAACGGGGTCTCTTTTTGTCTTTTATTCTTTTTTTTGTTTTTACTACTATATATTACTGTACTACTACTACACTACTACACTACTACTATCTACTTAATACTAAAAAATGTAACATGGTATCATGACATCAATGACATATATCATAGAATGCCCTTTTTTATACGAACCTTCGGGAAATAGGGGCGTGTCCCCGGTGCGACTCACACCAGTCCACTAACACCCCGGTACCCAATTTTTGATCGTGAACAAGACAAAAGGTGTAAGGAAAAACGCCCATGTTTCTACCCCAGCTGGGAACGAACCCCGACCTTCGATGTGAAGCGAGAGCTTTGGGGACCAACACCAAAAAATGTTCGGCGTTTCCCAAAAAATTCTTTCAATTTTTTTTAACAATTTTTGTGTTTTTTCCCCAAAATCCAATTATTTAAATGAACTTAAAACTCTGTTCCCGGGTTTCGTGGTACACAACACTAGGTTTACTTCCACTGCTGTCTCCGGGGGGGTCGTGGTATGAAAAAATCTATGGTTGACTTTCACTGCGTTCCTGGGTTGTCGTGGTAGACAACAACTACGGTTGATTTCCCTGGTCTCCGGGGGTTTTCGTGGTACGACAACCCCAAAGGTTGATTTCCTTGCTGTTTTCCCGGGTTTCGTGGTTACGACAACATCAAAGGTTTTTTCCACTGTGTCTCCTGGGTTTTTCGTAAACTGACAACAAAATACGGTTGATCTTCCCTGCTGTCTCCTGGGTTGTCGTGGCACTGACAAATCGGGTTTATCTTCCCCCGGGTTTTCCTGGGTTTTTTGGTGGTACTGACAACTCAACGGGTTGATTTCCACGCTGTTCCCCGGGTTGTCGTGGGGACTGACAACAAGGTTTACTTCCAAAAGCTGCTCCTGGGTTGTGTGGTATGAAAACATAAAAGGGTTTATTTTCCACTGCTGTCTCCTGGGTTGTCGTAACACTGACAAAAATTTTCAGTTGATCTTCCACTGCTGTCCCTGGGTTGTGTGGTACGACAACATCAAGGTGATCTTCCATGCCTCCCGGGTTGTCGGGTACTGAAACATCAACGGCTGATCTTCACTGCTATCTCCGGGTTGTCGTGGTACTGACACAATCACCGGCTGATCTTCCACTGCTGTCTCTGGGTTGGAGTACGGTAATGACACACTTCATAACGGTTGATCATCCACTGATGTTTTCCTGGGTTGTCGTGTAGGTATGACTAAATCAACGGTTGATCTTCCTTGCTGTCTCTGGGTTGTCGTGTGTACTGACATCATCTACGGCTGATCATCCAGGTCTGTCTCCTGGGTTGGTCGTGGTACTGGACCAAATCAACGGTTGATCTTCATGCTGTTTTTTTTTTTTTTCACTCCTGGGTCTGTCGTGGTACTGAACATCAACGGTGATCTTCCACTGCAGTCTCTGGGTTGTCGTTGGTACTGACAACATCAAAGGTTGATCTTCCACTGTGTTTCCTGGGTTGTCGTGGTACTGACCACATAACGTTGTTGATCTTTCCACTGCTGTTATCTGGTTTGTCGTGTATGACAACATCAACGGCTGATCTTCCATGCTGTCCTCCTGGGGTTCGTTAGTACGAGTACTGACACATCACAGGCTGATTTCCACTGTGTCTCTGGGTTGTCGTAACATGTCAAAATCAAGGTGTCATCCATTGCTCTGTGCTCCTGGGTTGTCGTAAACACTTACAAACATCAACGGTTGATCTTCCATGCTGTTCCGGGGTTTGTCGTGGGTACTGACATACATCAAACGGCTTGATCTCTCTACTGCGATGTCAGGATGATTTATTGTTTGCTTTTTGTCTTCAGTTTTCCTGGCTGTAAATCCTTTGCAAATCCACTGTGTTTAGTTTCATATGGTGTTTACATCTATGCTTCTTCTACTAAGACAATTGTTTAACTACATATGAACATAATGTGACTTGAATGCTTGTGGAAGAATGAAAGTTATAACTGTTGTATCCGTTTCTTGAGGAGCATTGTCTACCTTCAAACTTTCTTCTTTCAGAACATGTCAGTGTCTCCTTAAATAGATATGGACTCAGTTAGTAAAACAAATAATTTTGATTATGGAACTATTCTTGAGCATTAAAAAAATCCACAAAACTGAAGTCATATTTTTGAAATTGTAAAAATAAATAGAAATCATAATAAATATGAAATGTTCCATTTAACTTTAAGAAAAGGACAAGTTTGGTGATGCACGCTTGTTTCCTCTGATATTATGAAATGTATTTTCTATTAAAGTTATCTGTAGTTATTAAAAAATACATTATTTTTATTCCATTCTAATTAAATTAGCAAACAACCGGATTCAGGAAAATTTTTAAAAAATTTTTCATGAATGTGAAGAATTAGATCACAATGATTCAATATTAAATATTCAAAACAACGTAACGTATTCATAAAAGAGGTTGGAACAACAAAATAAAATTAAATTGCTAAAAAGAACATTGAGAAATCCAAAATTATTACATGCACTATAACACAAATGCTACAACCCTCTCCCCGATATTCAATGTGGCATCAAGGTGAGTCCCAGACTTACCCAGGCCCATATGTGGCCAAAAACTTTTTTTAAATGCTAAAAATAGTTAACTTCATTGTAAAAGTGATATTACCATTATGAAAGTATACTGTTTGAATGAAAAAATATCATATATAGCCACTGATAGTATATTGTATTCATTCTCGTGTTATTTACAGTAGATCAAATAATGAATTTATTCTCACTCGTGTGTACACGTCTCTCAACCTGTAACTCCTGTGTATTTAACTAAGCTCTCTCCTGTACACCTCGCTACAACACACTCACAAGGTCTGGGTTGGGACCGCTGGTCACCGCTTGAGTAATTGTTAGTGAGGATCACATTAAGGCACTGTGACGCTTAACCTTACCAAGAGGGTGCATCCTTGTTGGAAGTTTTTTCTGTTTTAATGTAATACACCAGTTGTGTTGTGTGCCTGGCAACACTCACTTTATTGTTGGGTTGCGGGTGTCTTGCCACACTCTCCTAATAGTTGGTTGTTGTCTGCCTAACACTCACTCTACTTGTTGTGTACTGTGTTATGCCAACATCACTCTACTTGTTGTGTGTGTGCCATGCAACACTCACTTACTTGTTGTGTTAGTGTGTCTGCAACACTCACTCTACTGGTGTTGTGTGTCTACCAACTCTCACTCTAATTGTTGTGTTGTATGTCTCCAAACTCATCTCTTGTTGTGTGTGTCAGCCAACATCACCCTACTTGTGATTGTTGTTGCTGTATCTGCAACACTCCTCTACTTGTTGTGTGTGTCTGCAAATCACTCTACCCTACTTTTGTGTTGTTGTATCTGCAACACTCACTCTACTTGTGGTGTTGTGTGTCTACAACAACTCACTCTCTAATTGTTGTGTTGTATGTTACCAACACTCACTTACTTGTTTGTGTGTTGCCAACACTCACCCTACTTGTTGTGTTGTGTATCTGCAAACACTCACTTACTCTGGTGGGTGTGTCTGCAAAAACACTCACCCTTACTTGTTTGTGTTGTTATGTTGCAACTACACAATCGACTTGTTGTGTTGGTATTGTTACCACACTCACTCTACTTGTGTGTTGTATGTCTGCCAACACTCAATTACTAGTTTAGCTGTTGTATGTCTTACCAACACTCACTCTACGTGTTGTGTCGTGTGTCTGCAAGCACTCACTATTGTTGTTTTGTTCTTGCAGTTTCTGCCAACACTCACTCTACTTGTTGGGTTGTATGTCTTGCCAAACTCAGTCTACTTGTTGTGTGGTATGTCTGCCATCACTCGCTATAATTGGTTGTGTGTGTGTCTTGGCCAACACTCACTTACTTGCTGTGTTGTATGTTGCCAACACTCACTCTACTTGCAGTGTTGTATGTTGCCAACATCACTCTACTTTGCAGTGTTGTATGGTGTGCAAACACTCACTCTACTTGTTTTGTTGTGTGTTGCCAACACTCCTCTACTTGTTGTGTTGTGTTTGCCACACACTCATTCTATTTCGTGTATTGTGTGTCTACAAATCACTCTACTTGTTTGTGGCAATGTTTGGAGCGTCATTCTTGTGTGCAAACTCACTCCCATGGTTTTGGTCATTCTTGTGTGCACCTCACTACTGTGCGTAGGCATTCTTAGTGTGCACTCACTCTGGTTTAGGTCATTTCTTGTGTGCACCTCATCCTGTTGAGTAAGGCATTTCTTGTGTGACTCATCTTGGGTTTAGGTAATGGTTGGTCGATGCACCCTCACTCCTTTGGTGTTAGGTGCGCCATTCTTGTGTGCACTAACTCCTGTGTTTAGGTAATTCTTGGGTCGGGTGACCTCACTCCTGTGTGTAGGTCATTTTGTTGTGCACCTCACTCCTGTGTGTAGGTCGATTCTTGTGTGCACTCACTCTCTTGTGTGTAGGTCATTATGTGTGCACCTCACTCCTGTGTGTAGGGTCATTCTTGTGTGCATCCATACTGTGGTAGGTCATGTCTTGGTGCACCTTCATCTGTTGTGTAGGTCATTTCTTGTGCTGCACCTCCACTCTGTGTTGTAGGTCATTCTGGTTTGCAACACTCTCACTCCTCTGTATAGGTCATTTTGTGTGCACCTCAATTCTGTATTTAGATTACTTTTCTGTGTGAACTCGCACTCCTTCGGTGTAGGTCATTCTTGTGTGCCACTCACCTCTGTGTGTAGGTCCTTCTTGTGTGACTCACCTTCTGTGTTGTAGGTCATTCTTGTGTGCACCTCATCCTAGTTGTGTAGGTCATGCTTTGTGTTGCACATCACTTGTGGTAGGTCATTCTTAGATGTGTGAGCAACTCACTCTCGTGTGTTAGGTCATTTTTGTGTGCAACCTCCACTCATGTGTGTAGGTCATTCTTGTGTGCACCTCACTCATTTGTGTATGGAGATTCTTGTGTGCACCCATCATGTGTTTTGCGCAGGTCATTCTTGTGTGTGACCTCACTCCTGTGTGATTGGTCATTCTTGTGTAGCACTCACTCCTGTGTGTAGGTCGATTCTTGTGTGCACCTCATCTATGTGTAGGTCAATTTTTGTTGTGCACCTCACCTCCGTGTTGTAGGTCATTTTTGTGGTGCCACTCATCCTTTGTGTATGCTATTCTTGTGTTGCACTCATCCTGTGTGTAGGTCATCTTGTGTGCACTCACTCATGTGTGTAGGTCATTCTTGTGTGAGCACCTCCTCATGGTTATGTGTGATAGGTCATCTATTGTGTGCAACAACGCTGTGTCGTTAGGTCTCATTTTTGTGTTGCACTCACTCTGTGTGTATGGTCATTCTTTGTGTGCACGCAATCCTTTGTGAAGTGTATGTCATTCTTGATGTGCATAACCCTGTGTGGTAAGATCAATTTTTGTGTGCCCCCCCACTCAACTCCTGTGGTAGGTCATTATTGTAGTGCACTCACCCTGTGGTAGGTCATTCTTGTGTGCACCTCATCATGTTGTAGAGGGTCATTCTTGTGTGAAATCACAACTCACCACGTGACGAGGGGTAAACATGATCACAGCTTCACTCGAGGCGGAAAAACAGATCACAAGCTTCACTCGAGGAGGATAAGCAAGATCACAGCTTCACTCGATGGAGGATAACAAGATCACAGATTCACTCGAGGAGGATAACAGATCCTCGTCTTCATCTCGAGGAGGATAAAAGATCACAGCTTCATCGAGGGGATACAAGAATCACTGCATCTCTCGAGGAGGATTACAAGTCATCAGCTTCATTCAAGAAGCGACAAACAACAGTGTACCACAAAAGCTAATTTTTGGGATCTCAAAATTGTTTTTTAAGATGTTTAATTATAAAGAAATTGGGAAATAATGTTTATTTTTCCCAGGTAAACAAAGAGAAATGTGAAATTTTGTTACATAGTGTTATTGTAAATTTGTTACTGTGATGAGGTATTACAGCCATGAAGAGGAAACATACATACTTGATGGATGGTCTTCTCCTGGGTATCCGCCATGGATAAAAAGCATAATTTAATTATTTAGTGTCCTTAATTTAGTGTTCCCTTTGATGGAATAACACCTAACTGTCAACTTTACAACACAGCCACGTAGGACAATCTTGATTATCTAG
Source organism: Cherax quadricarinatus (assembly GCF_026875155.1). Classification (NCBI taxonomy): domain Eukaryota; kingdom Metazoa; phylum Arthropoda; class Malacostraca; order Decapoda; family Parastacidae; genus Cherax; species Cherax quadricarinatus. Next base: position 40,478 of record NW_026508689.1, read on the forward strand.
TTGAGTCCCAGAGACAATGCCTCAAATACTTCCTGTTACGGCGCCTGGTTCATTATGTCACTTATATGTCTCAGCTCCTTGGAGACTTTCTGGACGTCCTGTCTCTGGCGCAGTTCTGGTTTATGTCCAAAATGTCACATGAACCTTGGATCTCTCTCAAGCTTATGGAGATCATACTTCTACACAAGAATGCTTTCATAAATTAGACTCCTTGTCCAAAACTTGCATCTTTACTGCGGAAACGTTTCTATATGCAGTGGCTTTATCAGTCTTTCTATAGTGTGGGGGTGAGGTGTTTAGTGTTGGGGGTGAGTGTGTAGTGTGGGGGTGAGGGGTGGGAGTGGGGGTGAGGTGTGGTAGTGTGGGGGGTGAGGTGTGGTATGTGTGGGGGTGAGGTGTTTAGTGGTGGGGTGAGGTGTGTTAGTGTCGGGGTGAGGTGTAGTAGTGTGGGGGTGAGGTGTGGATAGTGTGGGGGTGGCAGTGTGGGGGTGAGGTGGTAAATGTGGGGGTGAGGTGTGTTAGTGTGGGGGTGAGGTGTGTTAATTGGTGGTGAGGTGTGTTAGTTTTTGGGGATGAGGTGCGTTAGTGTGGGGATGAGGGCGTTAGTGTGGGGATGAGGTGCGTTAGTGTGGGGATGAGGGGCGGTAGTATGTGATGGAGAGGGGTCTTAGTTTGGGATGAGGGAGGTAAATGTGAAGTGTGTTAGTGTGGGGGTGAGGTGTGGGAGTGGGGGGGGAAAGGTGTGTTAGTGGGGGGGTGAGGTGTGTCAGTGTGGGGGCGAAGTGCGTTAGTGTGGGGGTGAGGTGTAGTAGTGTGGGGGTGAGATGTGTTAGTGTAGGGTGAGATGTGTTAGTGTGGGGGTGAGGTGCGTTAGTGTGGGATTGAGTTGATATTAGTGTGGGGTGAAGCGTGCAAGAGTGGGGGTGAGGTGTGTTAGTGTGGGGATGAGGTGTGGTAGTATGTGGGGGAGAGGTTTATTAGTGTGGGGGCAAAGTGCGTTAGTGGGGGTGAGGTGTAGTAGTGTGGGGGTGAGATGTGTTAGTGTGGGGATGAGGTGCGTTAGTGTGGGATGAGTGTGATATTAGTGTGGGGTGAAGCGTGCAAGAGTGGGGGTGAGGTGTGTTAGTGTGGGGATGAGGTGTGGTAGTAAAGGGGGGGGGGGAGAGGTGTGTTAGGTGTGGGGGTAAAGTGTGTTAGTGGGGGGGGTGAGGTGTAGTAGTGTGGGGCTGAGATGTGTTATGTGGGGGTGAGGTGCGTTAGTGTGGGATGAGGTGTGATATTAGTGTGGGGTGAAGCGTGCAAGAGTAGGGTGAGGTGTGTTAGTGTGGGGGTAGAGGTGTGGTAGTGTGGGGGGAGAGGTTTGTTAGTGTGGGGGTGAAGTGTGTTAGTGTGGGGGTGAGGTGTAGTAGTGTGGGGCTGAGATGTGTTAAGTGGGGGTGAGGTGCCCTTAGTGTGGGGATGAGGTGGGGATATTAGTGTGGGTGAAGCGTGCAAGAGTGGGGATGAGGTGTTTGGGAGATAGTGTGGGGTGAGGTTTCGAGGTTCGAGGTTCTGACCAAGCTTGGTAAAAAGGGGGGGGGGGAAGAAGGATGGGTAAGGATGGAAGATGGGAAAGGTTGGGGAGGGAGGAGGGGGAGGTGGGTTATAAAAGGGTAGTGGCCTATCTACTTTGGTGTAATTTGAATATGCGTGTGCATATTGAGCAATTTATTGAGGTTGGTTTTATGAGTAGGGTATACCTCCTGCCCATCAATTTCACAATGCTATAATTGTGTTATACCAGTGCGTCATTGAATTGGAAGGATGCATACTGCATACAATTGCTTGCTTTTTTTTTCTCGCAAGAGGTTGGTCAGAGGCGAAGGGTGCGCGAGGTTGCCGGGGATTCGATGGAGGTTGGA